>MU868768.1:36365-67609 GCA_036418205.1 Ostertagia ostertagi | reverse complement strand
TCCCAAAACATGTTCCTCCTGTCACCACATGAACAGGAAAACGTGGTTGGCTCATTTCACAAAACATGACGCCTTCCGTCCCTCTATCTTATCAACTTTTTGAGCTCTGCTTCATTCCTAAGAACCATACATCTATATTGTTGTTAGAGGCGGCTTGTCGCACTATGCAAACATCCTCGCTCAGAGCATTCTCTCTTGTGATTTTCAAGTGGTTATTTATCACAGAAAATGAAATCATTTCTCGAGCTGACAGACCTCCACCTGAGCTGTTTGCTATATTTTGCCAGAGGCAGCAGCAAAGTGTCTCTCCTTCAGACAGGCCCCAATTTTCTATGGTAGGAATTGCACAGTTGAAGTCTTTCCATGCTTCAGTGCCGAGTGACGGCCAAAAATGTTACTCGTTACAAGAAAAATTATTCGAAAAATAAAGGCCTAGTCGAAAAAAAAACGTTCGAGATGAGCATGATAAGTCATCGTTCGCACTCTTATCGTCATTTCTATCACTTAGACATCGCTGTGAAGAAACCGTCGAGGAAGTTTTTGTACTGTACGCCACAACGCCAATTTTAGTATATGTTCAGGAATGAACTACCGTCGAGGAAGTGTTTTCTTTCGACTTTTCTGAAGATTGTAAGCCATCGCTAGTGAAGAATTTCAAAATGCCTTTTCACGAGTTTTTGTTCAATTCCCTAATCCTCAATGTTCATTTATCTCTCTTCCCGCCTGTTTGCCTTTTCCATTCGCTTAATGACACTCTCACAGCCATTCAGACCTAAACCGGGCTCTGCAGGACACCTGCGCTTCCTCTATCAAGAAAATTGTCGTTTTGTTGGCGTGTGCGTCAGTTTACAATCGTTCACTATGAAACCGCCTTTTTGCTGTTTTTGTTCAGTTTCCTGCAGCGATCAGGGCTCCTCTCTCACTTATATTTTGCATTTCTTCGTTACTTTTTTTCATCGCAACTGCTGCTCATTTTCGCTTCACTACTCGGTGGGGCTCGTTATCCTCTCCTGTTGCTCGATAATGGCAGCATTGCCATTTTCAGCCTACATCTCATGGCGTCGCTCTTTTTCTATTGAATCGTTTACAGCCGCTGCTCCTCCTCCTCCAGCTTCACCTTATTCCGGCACATTTATTTATTTATTTCTTACATGTCAAACAACATGCAGAATAAGAACAAAATGATTGAAAACAACTCAACGAACTAATGAAAACTGAATGTATCGGCAAGGACAAAATTTAGCTGCCCGCGTGCATCGCCGGGTATGCACGCGAGTAGTGCATCTACATATGTCACATGGGTGACGTGCGCCGGAATTCAGTATAGGCGTCAATGCGTTAAATTTGCTGAAGAAGTCGAAAACTGAACAACCCTGCATCCTTAATTATTCTATACTTTGCACCCAATCGACGAGTGAGGAAGTGGAAATGAAATCTTGATGCTATCCACCTAGCCCTGGATGGGACTACTTTGAGGAAGCGATTACTGTCCAAATTCACTCATTTGTTAAGGATGTTACACACAATCAAAACATTGTCAGTCCTCTGTTTTATGTAGATGTAGTGAGATTGATTAAGCATTTTTATTGTATTTGCCACGGGGAGTACTACTATGTACTACGAGTGCTTGTGCATGCTGTTTCCGAGTATTGACATTGGTTGTGTCATTGGTATGTGAACTGCAGATGGCACACACGCCTTAGTCTCTTTTAGGCCGATGTCAGACTTTGCGAATCGCGCGATTCGCTAGCGTCTGCGGTCGCGTCGCGGCCAGTGAATCACTCAATTGGCTGGTACCGCAACGCGACCGCGGACGCTAGCGAATCGCGCGCGATTCGCAAAGTCTGACATCGGCCTTAATACGCTAACGTGACTGTTTTAGCAGGTGACCTTCGGCCAGTGGAGTTTATTAGGGTGGGAAACATGGTAACTTAAGGTGAAAATGCAGTTAGAGGGGAATACCCCATGCTGCTGTTGGATTTTCAATAGGGTTATAGGATTGTTTTATGACTGTAGCGATCGGCAACCCTCTCAAGTTTACACATGACCAGGAATATCGTTCGGAAGCTTAGAGTTTTTTTTAAACCCAAAAGAATTCTACTTGCTCTATTCACTCAATCCATTTCTCGGAGCGCTAAGCATCCCGTTTTTCCAGAATCAGAGGCAGGCATTCCTACCGGACGAAAACTTATCGTAAGTAAAGGAGGTTGTTGTAGCAGAGATGAGAAGAAACGCATAGCGGCTTGAAAACGCCGCCATGGAACTCTTTCGTTGTTCGTTGGTTTGCGCACTGATGTGACTCTAATCGCAGTGCCGTCTTCAACACTACGCTCTCTCTGCTATCTAATCGTATAGACCTGCGGCGAGTGATTAGATAGTCGGTGGGCGTACCCCGCCAACCGCGCCAAGAGTGAGCCATGCTAGATCGCCGAGGTCAAATCTTTCGCTGCCAATTGCGCGTCGGTCAGCACCCTCAGGAGGTCCGCCTGTCTCCCAACTATGCAATTTTCCCCTTCTTTGACTTTCGTTCTTATCGAAAATTCCTCCTTTGAGGAGACTTCAAGCGAATTCTACGATATTTAACCCTTTGCGAACGAATCAGCCACAGATGGTTAAGGCGCCAAAAGAATGGTTTGGTGGACGACACTCCAAGACAGCTCTGACCATGGCCGTGCGCACGTGAAGCGGCACCACCTTTGAACCCACCACCTCCACCCACCGTGCTTCATTTCTTGAACTTCAAATTTTTTGCAAGACTAACAGTAAGTTTCCAGACTATAGAGTTCAGTAGCCACCTCTCAAAACTTCCATAAATTTCACTTCACTCTTAGTTCTCTATTTCTCATGCTCTAGAAGTTATGAATCCGACACAAATTTCGTGCTAAAGCAAGCCTAGCAAAGACAACAAATTTTTAAGGTGGCTCTGATAGACTGAAAATCTGAGCTCCCCAAATTTTAGTTGCGCGCCACTCTGGATGACGTTTTTCAGTTATAGTTTGCGTCTGTCCTGTATGAAGCTTATCAGAGAAAGCGAAATTTCTAGGAAAATTTCTGCTGGCAAAGTAAAGAAAAAAGAGAATAATCAGAACGTATTTTCGAAACATAACGGATATGGCTCGAACTAGAAGTGGTAATCTGATTGGACGCACTTGCAAGTTTAGGAGCTTCAAATCGAGTTTTCGAAACTCCCGCTTGACCAAAGAAGATGAAACATGCATTTGTAGACGGCTTAAAATCTCTAGGTTCTGTAGGAAAATCATTAACGCTCCATGTTTCTCATTTTCAGAACACTACAGTCCTTTCAAAGCCGTTCCTTCTTTGAACAAAACAGCGCAGGTAACAACAAAATACTCACCGTGAAGAAGGATTATTAAGGGTCCAAGCTCGCGTCTTCCAGGACATGGAGCGCTTTTTCAAAAAGATTTCCTGCATGTCATAAAGACACGCGGAGTATGAACTGAGAATAATTTTTTCTGAGCGGCTCTGGGAATGCTAAAAAACATGTCGAAACCATGGCTTGTGGTTCGATCCCCACTGAGGACAAATTTTTGCATTTCTCTGATTTCCACTTTCTTGGGCTCATATATGTCTAAACTTATTCAGTGAACAAAAAGTTTCCAAAATTCATTGCTACCATTGCTGTTTAGTTTTTCAAAACTAGAAAAGGTTCACTTCTCATGGGAAATTTTCTGCCCTTCTTCTGGCAGTCCCAGGGCCGCTCAGAAAAAGTGATCTACGCACGACTTTACGCATGTGCACTACAACATGCGATAGTCGTTTTGAAAAAGCGCTCCATGACCTGAAAGACTTTTCTGGTTAGCTCAAATGGGTAGGGTTCGAGCATCGCAGACCTAATTTCTCTCCTCCCTATTTCGCGGGCCAGAGAGGCGCTATGATTAAACAAGAATAATCGAAGGGGTACGGCGAATTTTCCGTACATAACTAGTAACATTCTGTCGTAAATCATTTGAGAATTTAATTATCACAATATTAAAGGAGTGATCGCGCCGGCTTTGGGTGGAGCTACATGCTACGCGTTATCAACCAGATAACTCAAGATATGGCCGCGTTCATAGTTCGCGACTCGGGAGATTAGGATAGTACGCGACAATGAAAAACATATGTATTGACGGGAGATTAGGATAGTAGTAGAGTAGGAGATTGCGCTGACAAGATTAGATACGTATCGATTGAAATCGCTGGAGAGTAGTAGATTGCGATATTACGATAGTAGGATAGTAGTAGAGTAGGAGATTAGGATAGTGCGCTGACAAGATTAGATATGTATTGATCTATTCGCTTGAAGTCGCCCAATCTACTACTCTCCAGCGATTTCAATCGATACGTATCCAATCTTGTCAGCGCAATCTCCTACTCTACTACTATCCTAATATCCTGTCGCCTACTATCCTAATCTCCCGAGCGCGAACCTATGGACCCCCGGCCTATGAGTTGACTGAAACGCACGCGTAATTCATCCGGCAAGATCAGGCTTACAATAAATAAAAGATCAAGGCTGAGTGGATAGGTCACACAAAATGCAAACTTGGACAAGAACGATGACTGTATCATATCAAGTGTCAGCTACTCATTGCCAACGACTCCCTCACACGTCCAGTCCGTTACTAAAAGCTTTTGGCAGGTCAAGTACGTTCAACTAGGGTAGCCCTCTACCTCGGCCATTCCACTATGTACTTTCCCCATTCGTCCCCAGGGGACTTATCGTGACCGCTCCCATCTGATGATGCTTATAAGCCTTTAATTCTGATACAACTTAGTAACATGTGTGAATACCATCTGGGAGGAAGTGATGTGTGGACATCTTGGTTATCAGATCATATCCAGATCAGACCTCTAATTGCAGGCCAGAAAAGGTTTCCATCATCGAAATCGGCTACGTGATAACACTCTCATTCGGGCCAACTAAACTGAGCAACCTCCACAACGTTGTGCTATATAAAGGTACCCTCAGAGACCGGAATGTCCTGAATGGAAATCGAATGCGTGGCTCACTCAAAACCGACTGGCATTGACTCACAAAAGTCCTGTACCGTACCCTCCCATACCGACTTCCGTTTGTAATTTCAGCACTCCAAACTGGCCAGGAAATGGTTAAGGATCTATTTCGCCCCCTAGTTGTAAAGACGCTGCCCTGAGCAGCTTCTGAACACTGCAAGTTACTAAGCCTTGTTTATCTCCGTCGTAGCTGAAAGTCTTTGAATCCAGCCAGATTACTCCATCCTCAATTACCTCCGCCTTTGATACTCGCACGCTCACTCTGCGTCCCTGACCGGCTGTCACCAATTCTCTGTCGTTTGCACTCTGCCATTCTCCGCTGGCGAGCGCCCAAGTCGGGTGTGCAGCTGCCACCTACGCGGCTCCGTTCTACCTCGAAATGTCCTGAACTTGCTTATTGTTTACTTCTCAGATGATCTGTTAGACTCAAGACAGCTCGCCACTTGAGAATGTCTGTCACCGAGCCGGAATTCCGGCGTGCTTTGGCCGATTTTGTGTCGAGGATCGATCAGCTCGGTAAAACTGAACGATGGACTCTGCACAAGGTACGAGTTGTGATTGACGTTTGTGCTGTTCTTTGTTTCTTACCGCTACTACTCGATATTCAAAAGATGAAGTAGTTGATTAGTGTGCAATGTGCATCCGGGGAGGGGGAGGGGGCAGCCTGTGGGAAGGCAACTAGGACTAAGCCAATTGAGAGGGGGACCGATTCCGGAGTGAATGAGGACTGCTTATGCACCTCAGGTTCCCTCTTTTAGTCAAAGGTCTCGTCCTAAAAATAAGCGTCGGTGAATCTGGCGCAGTGTTAAGCGCTGGCCCCACCAGAGTCATTCTGCCTTGATCAGCTCCCAGAGTGACGCAAAAGGCGTTCAAGCTTCCCGGTGTGGGCTTTCTTTCTGTAAACCCATTACTTGTTTCGGCTGTTTTGTTATCCATTCATCTTTTTCTTTTTTATGTCCATATTACTTTTTATGAAGCTAGTCTAAATTGTTATTGCAACAGAAGTCAAATAAATCTGGCAGGGTTTAAAGAGGAGTATTCCTCGTTTCTTGCTTTTTTCTAACGCACAACTCTGCCATCTAGTGGCAGCTGTTGCGGAACTACGAAACATGAAACTGCGTCAGACTACAACGCTGTGACGATCAAAGGTCGGATGCAGCAGCTCGTTTTTCCCACCACTGCAATCGTTGAGACTAAACGAAATAAGTTTTATAGAAGTTGGAAAGCAATTGTTAACACTTTAAACTTCTTTCAATCGGTTTTGAGACGATTCACTTCGAAGTGAAGAAGCTGAAATGAAAAATGGCGAAATCAGGGAAGAAAATATAGGAAACTCATTTTTTGTAGTAATAATCACAATATTTCTTTACGACCATCGTGGGTAAGAGAGTGAAATTCGATCAAATAGTATCGGTCAAGAAAAACCGCTAGGTATTTATCAGTCTTTCTGGGATGCGCCATGCATTCTACTCCCATTCAAGGTCATAGAAACAGTTACATGCGATTTGGCTCATACTATGATTTGCGTGAGCAAGCCATGCACAATTCAGTGGTTTCTACCCTAAAGAACCACTTTATCAGACCGAGAGTAGATATAACATTTGGGTGCTCGAGAGCCGCACTCGATCGGAGATCCAATCGTCAGTACTTTGTAGATGGTAGGGGCGGACGTGGTGTAGTGGCAAGCGGCGCCGATTCTTAGGCGGACGGTACAAGGGTCAAGCTCTGATCAAATCTCGCCTGGGCCCTCAAGCCATTCATCCCTTCAGGTCGATCAGCTGGTAGTAGACTGGTCTGGGAGAATAAGCACACGGACTTGCAAATCGGCTGGCTCCGCAGTCAGTGCATAAATTACATGCATTCAAATACCGCTGTGATTTTGAACAGAGGTCGAAGACGTGGCGCATATCGAAAGGGATCAACGCCGGAAGGTATTTCTTGTATTCTTTCATCGCGAAACGCTGTCACATAAGTGCGGTTTCGAGTTCTGTCGTTTTTCACTCAAAATGATATGTATGCAGCATGAGCTTCTTCGAAACGTGCGCATTCACGAAACGGAAAACAAAAACGGAAAAAATCGAATTTTCTCACCTGATTTTACATATTTACCTTAAAGGCAAAGGTCGGGATTAGTTGACCAAACCAACCCTTTCGGTCATGCCTGTACTTGGTTACGCACCCGTAGAGATGTTCCCACACTCAAAATCCGAAACGGCGCGGTAATAAGGCCCAGGGCATGTACTATGCGCTATCGCCGCCTGGCCCCGCTACGACCGCCCACCTTGGGATGTGGTGCGTGGCTGGCATAACGTGTGAAATCAGCTAGGTTGATTGCCGTATCAACCGATAGAACGACTGACATCTCCAGAAAACTTGTTTGTACGTGCCTCTTCCCCAAGCCAGCCTCCTTCACTGCTAGTGGGAAAGAGGGTTTTGTTAACGGCCTTGTCGACGGTTTTTCTCAGTTTTTTCTCCACTGTCGTTCCACTTCGCATCTCTATACTCAGTTTCAATCGCCATAATACCCCCTTATTGAGCCCGACTTTTGCCTTTAAAACAAGTTCCTGTATAATGCGTGCTATAGAGGTCAGGACACCCGATAACAGTAACAATTTTCGCTACTACATCGGCGTGAATGAAACCGTCCTCAAATTTGTATGAATAACCTTTGCATGCCACACATGACCAGTGATGCCTGATTAGTACGTACACGACTCAGGAATCAAATCCCTCCCAGACCGCCCTACTTGCAACTCTCAAAAGTTGATCGTTTGGCACCAAACTTTGTTTTGGACATGAAAACACAGAGCTACAACTGGGCTAGCCACCTTGCCTCATATGCTGCTACGGTTATGAGTAGAAGTGAGTGCATGGCGCATCTCAAAAAGGATCGATGACGCAGAATAGTCAAACCTTTTCGAATTTTTACATTGCTGGTCGTACCATGGATCAAATAAAGGATCTCTGCTACACATCGGTTTCTAATGATTTTCCAAACAGTAAACCTACAATGGAAGATCATGGGACTTGCCTGCCATGAGCAATTTTAGAACTATTCAATCAAACAAATTTGTTTTGTCGTGACTGATCGTGTAATCCACAGTCTAATCATGCCAGAAGGTAGACCGCAGAGCAGGAACAGCGTTGCACTGTCGGTGAACGTGCATTTTTCCAAGCTTATTTTTTACAGATACATAATCAAAGAGTTCAGCCTTTAAACTAAGAAAACCTCCCGAATATTGTATATATTCAGTGGATAATAATGCGGTCCCAAAGTTTTTTTTTTTAGTTTTTTTTTTCTGCGAAGAAAGTGTGTATGGCGATGCCAGCTTCTGAGTTATTTTTTCTGAGTATTTCTGCAACCTAATGAAATTTTGTCTTTTTAGTCGGACATGGGTATCTGCGCCAAGCAGTCTGTAATGATCAAATGGAGAAAAGAAGCGGTAAACCGGCAAGTTCACGTCACCTACAACTCCACCTATGGTGTCCCTGTGCTTTGGTTCAATTTCTATAGGCGAGGTAATAGTTTTTTCATTTTCAATGTTTGCCAAATCTAGCATTTTCCGAGCTTCAGAAAGTATTTGGGTTATACAGACGTCGATGAAGAGCTGACACGTTTATCCTTCGCTGCTGGCAAGGCGTCAAAAGCGTACTCCTCAATTAGATCATTGGGCCATTCCTCTCCACGAATGTTGTTGAGCCAGCAAACTTTGAGATAAGGCCTTTTTGAGGCGCTAAAAAACGAGTGGAAAGGACACTTACGAACTTAGAACTCGCAACTATGTCCACCTCAAACAGGTCCAAGGTCTTCAAAGTGTTTGTCTTTTGGACCTCCCTGCTCTATTTAGAAGCAACAATCCAAAATGGTGCTGAGCAATATGTTCTTTGGGATAGAGAAGCCAAAGGTATAGGTGTGCCGTGTCGCGGCTCAAAAGTGCGCGACAATGGCGCTAGGGCCTTACAAAGTGATCTGATGGCGACTAATGTGAACTTACGGACGAGATACCTCGCGCTCGCCCTCACGCAACGTGGATTACGACGTAGCGATAAGATAGCCGATAGGTAGATAGATGGTAGCCTCATCGCATTGATGCGGTTGTGTTCTAAAAACTCGTCCAGACACATCCTTTCCACGCCTTCATTATCAATCGCTGTTGTCCCCTAATTTGAGCTGGGCTATGGCTTCGAGGTATGCTTTTTTGTTCTCCCCTCCATATAGGTCAATTAGCATATGGTACTGGTATTCAAGTCCCATATATCCTCCACGTTTGCTACCGCGTAATGTTCCTTCGAAGGAGGATCCCACGATGATACTGGAGGTCGAAGAAGGCGGCGGCCAGCAGGGTCATACTCGCGCCGTTGCCCGCCCACCTCCTCACCGTCTTACTCTAACCGCTCCAGCAGAGAGAGATTCAGGGTTGATGAGGTCGGTACGAAAGAATCGCCTAAAGCGCGAATGAAAAGGGGAAGGGCCCTATTTCTTGGATTTTAGGCAGTTTCCTCTTAGTTTTCTCTTCAAATCGTGATGGTATCAGATAAATTTAGTCGTATAGGGCTGACAAATAGGTTTCAGTGTCGTTACTTCGTTCAAATTATCGAAACATGTCATACCAGGAAGTTGTCAAGAATATTAGGAAGTACTTTTCTGCCCCAACACACTTTTTATCGCTTTTCCCGATTGACGATCTGTTTTCAAATAAGGATGAAGAAATTACAACATCCAAGCGGAAGAATCAACACTTTCGTTCTCTGTTTTTATGAAGGCCAAGCTGTCAAAGGGCAAGGGAGAGCAAAGCCATGTGAAGTGAGAGCACCATAGGCTGATCATTGCTCACAAGTAGCCTGCCGATTTGAAAAAGATAACTTTGGCTTGAACACATGCCCCCCCCCCACTAAGAGCCATATTCGGAATGACTGTGTCGTGCTTAAAGGAATCCTTCGCGGAAAATTCTTGCATTCTTTCTTGACATGAATGTGTCAGTTGTGATCACTGGAAACAGCACACAAAGTTTCACGCATGAAGATTCGGTTTCCGAAGAGAAACAAACGTACAAAAACTACACTGGACAATCGAAGGTAATTCGGGCGGAGCCAAAGGCGAGGCATGGAAAGAAGTTGGCCTTTGGCCGGCTATCAGGCGACGCAATGAAAGAATCGGGTTAAAGCGCGCGATTTCGGAGAGTAGAGACAAATCGATCGATAGAATAGGATGGAGTAGAAGTGTAAGATGTGAATGCAATAAGCAGAAGGCCAGAAAGAGTTTCTAGTGAATGAAGGCACTCCAAGAACCAAGTGGAAGCATCCCCGTCGCCAGCATTTGTGAAAGACGTCCGTGGGCACTTTGAACCTTTTCAAACCGTAGCAGTTTGAACCGTAGTTCTGAACCGTAGCAGCCCTTTCGATTTTTCGAATTTTTTTTACCAAAACAAAAGCAATATTTCAGTTCTTTTCATTCTTATCGTGGATAATGAGTCTCAAGCCAGTGATTTATGGCTGAAATAGAATCATGATTTTTCCGTGAAGGATTCCTTTAATGATCCATGCTTGAGAAAAACATGACGTGACAAACTTTTGAATAGCTCAGAATGAATCCACCTGCGAATAAAGCTTCGCCACTAGAAGTTGCCACGTCCGATGAGGCCAATTAACTTACCCTACCTAATGCGCGTCCACACACAGAAAGCCTTACCAATGAGCTCGCCGGGTCAGCCGTGGTACGAGGAGTCACAGATTGCGGAGAAGCGGAGAAGGGAATGGACGAAAAACACGCTGTACGAAAGGGCATAGGTGGATGGTCACAGCATGGCGAACGACGGGAGTACCAGTCTTGGCCACTGATCAGGGACACTGGCAAGGACCCAGCACCCTTGTTGCCCACATTCGAGCCATGTGAACAGCACAAATAACCTTTGCAAACAGGGTATTTCCACCGAGCAAACGGATTACCCCCCCCCCCTGGAGGGGTTTCTATAATATCCACCGTGCTCATCTGCACCTGCCCTAACCGACTACTTCCTTGCGACCAGCTTTGAAACCATATTTACGGAGCACAAATCGTAAGCAATGAAAGCGTTAATGACGACTGGCTAACTCTTTTATCTCTAGACTCGGGTATTTCTGGCACAACATAATCAATCACTTGATCGATAGTCATGAAACAAGTGATATAGTAACTTAATACATCACCACACATTTTTGATTTTGTGTTTTTGTTGTTATGTTGGGTAAAAACCAATGAATTTATAACAAACCCAACAATTATTTTAGTGTTTTGAGAAAAACATTTCAATGTCATTGTAACGATAAGGAATTGCAGGAATCAATTTCCGCACGGTCAATTACATTGATAATGATAATTTTGAAAATACTTCTGAAAATCCACCATTCGATTGACATTTATTGGAATTTTCAGATGGAACGCCTTTAACATGCTCTGAAATTATGGAAATGTCACACAACGAGGATTCTGAAATTTCACAATATATCTCTCTGAATGAACACCCGATTCTTGGCGTTCTTTTCTACAATATTCACCCGTGCAAAACCAAAGACATATTGAATGAGCTCGACGGCAAAGGAAACTATATTGCAAAGTAAGTGATACTTTCATGAGCATCAGAAACAGATCATTTTCCCGTCCATAAAGACAGAGAGTACGATGGACTGCATCAGTGAAAGTGTAGCCGTGGAAGTGATAGCTAGGCTGCAATGAAAGTGGGTTCCGGCGTCCTCGCAGCGGAAGATACCCTAACTTGCGCAGCCCGGCGGTAAACCTTTTCCAACAACTTATTTTCGTACTCACTGCCTTCAATAAATCTACAACATTGGCAGTTCAACACAGACTAGATGGAGATTACAAATAGAGCACTCTTTAGGTCACAACATCCCATGCACAAACTCGAAGGGCTATTTCTGTTCTTATGATTAGTAGGCCTTTGACGACGGTGCACAATAAAAGTCTGGGCACTAGTGTCTCAGAGAGGAAACTGCTGAGTGCGCCAAGCAGCAACCACTACGGGACAAGAATGCTCTACCGGAGTCAAGGCCACAACGGTTAGAGAGATGTCAGAGTCCGTGGAGTCGCGTTTTCATTGCATACGCCCTGTGGCGACTCTGACACATCTCTTACAGTTTTTAAACTACCACCGCAATTAAAAGACTACAAGTAACCTAATTAAACCTCTCCCAGTTTTAATAAAAGAGCTGCTAGAAGCTTGTCGAACCCTCTGGTTCACCTCGAAAAGTGGGTGGAAGTATGGGAAATATTGTGTTAAGCCTTGATGAATATATGACAAAAAGGAGAAAAGAAAGCGCAAAGTCACTAACAATTCAAAGGAGAAGATCTCAAATTATTCCTGGAAGGGATATCATGAAGTGAGCACGCTAAAAAAATGTTCGGCGTACACAGAAATGCCTTCGGCTTCGCGTTCGATCTCACCACAGTTCCTCTCCACTTTCAAAGTGAATGTGAGAGAAGCTAACTCCTCATTTAGTCAGCTCTTTTCCAGATGGTTGTCTGTATATGGGGCGCCAATTGGCCTCGCTCCGCCAGATGCGTTGTTCACTTCGAAGGCGCTTTCGCAGCGCTCCGAAGACGCATCCCAAAGCTCGGATGATGGTTCCCTGAGCACTCTCGAGATGTAGATGTGGGACGAAACTGAGAGTTCATCAATGGACCAGATGTTTTTCTGCGTCGAGGTATGTCGTCTGCCAACGGATTTTCCTAGAATGTATACATTTCTTCTCCTTAAACTTTCTATTGATGGTAATAAGAAATTTGTGAGAAATTAACAACTCGCTGCACAGCCTCACTGCGAAACTAACTATTGCAGCCTTAAAGATGCGGGACAAAATAACGCATAACTGCGCAGAGGAACGCACCATAGCAAAGTCTTCTATTTTGTCTGCGCTTGATCAATCTAGCACGGCATAACAAAGGGCTCACCGCAGATGGGTCGAAGAACTCCAACACCTTGAGAAACAGCATATTTATAATAGACACTATTATGTAGAGTATTCCGAATCCGATGCCTTGATCCGCGTACCTGGTAATGTTTGAACTTAATCAATTCAGGCGAGATAACAGACAAATAAATCACCTTTTTAGGCCGCGACGCCACACAGGTGTTGGTTCTCGCATAGCGTCCTTATATACTAATTCCGTGCGTTTCGCGACCTGAAGTTTCTGATTTGCAAAATGGGACATTATACATACCTTAAGTTTAAACATGATAGTATTTTCACTTCTACGTTGGAGTTGGTCAATGCATTTTTCTTCGTTGAGCTACGTATCCAAAAATGCTGTTTGGCTCCCAGACAATACCTAACCATTTGGGCGCGGCCGCGGCGAACGCGGCCGAGTCGATTGTGCCCGCGAACCGTTGAAAACGCACTCGAGGTGCCCGCGAACTGTGCTGTGCTGAGTTCGCGGGCACCTATCAACTCGGCCGCGTTCGCCGCGGCCGCGCCCAAATGGTTAGGTATTGTCTGGGAGCCATGCTGTTTCTGCTCTACTACATCTTGTTTTTGTTTTTTTTCTGTATTATAAATGCATCCAGATATAGTGCTCAGAAGCAGAAAAACCAGGCAACAAAAAATTTGACTAGTGCTGTTCTTTCGTGAAGACAAAAACTGTCAAAGCGAGAGCTCATCAGATTTTTTTGCACTCATTGGACCTTTCCTTAAAGGAAGCGATTACGATAAGGAATTTTCGCATCGGGGGAGAACCTGCGCCACACGGAGCAATTACTTGGCTGCCAAGGAAGCGATGTGTGGTCCTCCCACGGCGAAAGGTGCTGTGGTTGCTGAGCAGGACCCGCGTGACGCCCCGCCCCAGTGACGTGACGCCCACTAGTTTTGTTGATGATCTGGATGGACTGTTTGCTGTTGGCTTTTCATTTTGGATGATCATTTCCCTTCTAGCGGCTGTATCTTCCAACTTGCCCACGTATTGCCTTATCAATCAAAACACTATGCTTGTTGGCATGATGGCGGCTATCGGGGTTAACACGTCCGAACAACGTCGTTCTTTACCGTCGCTCATCCATGGTCGAAAATGAAAGGGCAATCAAAGGGGTACTATTTTGCTTATTTTTGACGGATTTCTTTGCTTTTTTCGCCATTGGCGTACTATTGAGACCCTCACGTCCCCTCTAAACCCCTGTGAGATCTATCGTAATCGCTGCCTTTAACCGACCTAATTTCACCCAAGTTTAAGTTACGTTCATGTCTCAAATTATGAATAATGAGACTTGAAAGGGACACACTTTTTTCTCAAATTCGAATCCGATGATTCCTAACGAAATGGAATCAGTCATAAATGATGACAAAGAGGACCTCTCTGATTAGTTTCATGATGTTATGCTCCTTTTAAACATCTGTACCGATGTGCCAAGCTGACCTAATATCAAGAAATAAAGCCAAAGTGATGATCTTTCGATTTTTTTTGTCTGGTGACTTTGAAAAGACCTTGTGTCTACATTCTATGAGTTGAGTTGTACAGCCATCTTTATTAAGACAGCCAGCGTTCTTCAAATCCTTTTCTGCAGTGAATGACTCGTCCGCCTAAATGGAACTTTCTTGTTAACACGTTGACGACAGCAAGAAGCACACGCGCACCCAAATAGATTATTTTTCGCGCATGCGCCACTTTTCTAATTTTCGCATTCATTCTATAAACCACATCAAAACGTGCGTGACCATGAACGGTGTGATTGACGAAACGTTTGAATATTATTTTCTTTAGCAAATGTCCTCCAACCACTACAAGTTCTGCAGTTCGGGTCATTCCTCGTTTTCCTCATATTCTCACATAGAAGAATATAAAGATGCAGTAAAAGTAAGTACAGACATATACATATAGCAAGATATATGTTTTTAGTGGAGCAACCGCGTCAAAAATAATTTTGAGGTTCACTACAGCAAAAGCAACTGAAACTTGCCTTTCATTGCCAACACGTCATTCGATCAAACTTTTACAACTGTACCTTCCGATAAGTTTGACACATCGAATATCATTGAAAACATTTTGTCGCATCCAAGTTTTGCGTTACAGCTCAAAATCCACGGATTTGATGTGAGGCGGCGGCGCTTGCAAAATCGCTCTGGTCCCATGCGGCTCACAAAACTCGCACTGTTATTAACGTGTTGAAGCAAATACAACACATCTGGTAGCATCGTAAACAGTGATACATATGGGTGTATAGAAGCTGTGTGTATGGGAATATATAATCGAGAAATCATGAAATTCTGTGCTTACATTTGGCCAGTAGTACATATCCGAGACCGCCCTGTGTTTCTGAACTGGATCCATCAACTGCTTCCTCTCCCTTTTACGGATCGCATCAGAAAGTGCATCAACCAGCACTAAATTCTACCCTATAAATCAGCACCAAAAATATGAATATGTAGATGTAAATGTGTGATATCTTACGTTCCGGAACTGGTTCTTCAAGCGCTATAAATTCTGCTGGAAGTACCTCCGGTATCCCACCGACTTTTGTGGAAACGACATGCAATCTTAATGATACTGTTCTCCAACATGAAGTGTTTTTATATGAAAAAATTTCAGCTCATACCCACAACTGGCGGCCTCCACAATGCTCATGCAAAACGCTTCCGTTAAGGACGTGTTGATAAATATCTGGAATAGATTCTGTATATTTGCAACGATAGTACCTACAGCGTGTCTGAAATCCATATAGGGATTTCAGATGCATTTATGTATTACCTCGTAATATAAAACAAGCTTTAAGCTTCACGATTTAATCGATTACTGGTGATGTATTGCTATAAATTCTATAACAATAAAAATTGCTGGATATTTGCCCTCACCTGGCCTTGAACAAGCACTTCTCGCACCATGTCATGTGGTAGTGTACCCAACAGAGTAACACGGCTGTGCAGATGATACTGCTCGCGCATTTCCTCCAGTTCTAATCTCTTCGGACCATCGCCACCAACAATAAATCGCACATGAGGATGACGTGCACATATCTTACAAAAGGATGCAATACAATTTGTAAAAGTAGAGCAAATGATAGAAAACACGAATAAGATTATTAAGCCTTTTGTGTGTGAGCGACCCTTTTTGTGCATGTGATATTAAGACTTTCCCACATTGCATGCAGCTGTCGAAGTGCGGACGAATTCCCAAAAAAAATCAGTAAGGCTGATGTCAGAGTCCGCGATCCGTCGCAGGTTTCGCTGATTTTCGCGATTTGCGCGATTCACGCGACGGGTCACGGAAATCACAAGTGCCCGATCAATACTGCAAGGTGTTCTCCAATCCCGCCGCCACTTCTGCTTGATAGTGATGGCTGAATGACGACTGCTCATGATTCCACTTGTTTTACATGTACTTTTTCAAATATTTTAATGGGGCACATGCAATTTTCGCGGTCTGCGCCTGCTACAGATCGCAGAATCTGACACCAGCTCAACATCTTTTTTTGAAATATCCGTTGAATAGGCGACAAATGATTTCAGCATTCTATTCGCGTTGTGTATGATCGAAGAAATTGTTTGTGGTGTTGTTTTAGCCGAGGGTACCGACTATAGATAGCGTTCGGTAGGGTAATTCAGAGAAGTTTGGTTAGTCGTTCCGTTACGAATTACATCGACTACAATTCTTAAAAAACTCCGACTGTCACTGTTCAAGGGCGGTATTCAATCCTTCCCCCAGGGGGATATATCCCCCTACTCTGATTCAATCCTCTGGGGGGACAAAAAAGGGTTGCGTCATAGGACCTAGCATACCTCTGTGTTTCTACCTGCCAGACAGTTAGAGCAGCGCGACCCCTCAGGGAAAAGAGTGCTTCATCAGTGGAGGGTAGCGCTGCTCTAACTGTCTGGCAGGTAGAAACACAGAGGTATGCTAGGTCCTATGACGCAACCCTTTTTTGTCCCCCCAGAGGATTGAATCAGAGGAGGGGGATATATCCCCCTGGGGGAAGGATTGAATACCGCCCCGGACAAGCCGAAAATCGTTTCTCAGAAGTTTTGGTTTCAGATGATAATTTAAACAGCGAAAAAGCGCAATAATAAAATACAAAAAGAAGTTTCTACAGTCTGTTCTGCAAAAAATAAGTGGCGATGAAAAATCCCATTCTACTGGTAGCGGGTTTTATTTCCCATGAACACATTTTCCATAACTGTTCTAATCCGGGGGAAGTGGTGTAGTGGCAAGTGGCACGCTTACCACGCGAGCGGTCCGGGGATCAAATCCTGGGTCGTGAGTCGCCCGGGCCAACCAAGCCTTCCATCCCTCCGGGGTCGGTTAATTGGTACCAGACTTGTCTGGGAGGATAAAAACACTGACTTGTACATCGGCTGGCCCCCGCAAGTCATTGTATAGGCCACATCGCATTCAAACGCCACTACGAATGTACAAATGGAAGTAGAATGCGTGCCGCATCCCAAAAAGGGATTGATCAACGGCAAATGCTTTATCCTTTATTATAGTAGCAGAAGTATGGAACTTCAGCGGAAACTTTGGAAACGACAAAGTTTTAGTAACACTGCATAAAACACATAAAAACGTGGCCGCTCAAAAAATAGCAAAACAGCTCCACAAAGCGTACCTTCGGAATGATTGCACAGAGAAGGTCTGCACCTTTTCTATACACCAGGCGTCCCAAAAATATGATAGTGGTTGGATTTCCATAAAACTGTTTCGGATCCGGATAGAAAAGTCTAGTTTCGATAGCATTCGGTATAGTGAACACTTTTCGCGGATCAAGCTTCCCACGCAGTACTGTGTTTTCCTTGCTTAAAACTGCTTAACTCAAATATTAAGTGAGTGACTGATTACAACACCATCGAGAAAATAAAAAAAGCGCAAACACACCTGGTGTACGAGACACAAATCACTCTGTCGACGTTAGCTAAAGAATACTGAAGAACAAGGGTGTTTGTAAGAATAGCCGAGGCATCGGCAAAACCGAACAATGAGTGATCGGTGAAAACTGTTCTGATACCCATCAACCAGCCATTGAACATAGCCTCGTGAGCCATTGAAGAAAACGTCTGTACAGCGACAAATGTGCAAAGAACAATTTTGTAGGATAAACGCGAAAAACCTACTGAATGTCCATGTATGAGCTGAATTCTTTCTCTAAGAAAGATTTTCCTCAGCCAAGGCAAGCTACCAATAATTGTCGCAAGGCTACAGCCATTGTACACAACAAGAAATGGGAGGTAATAAACCTGAAAATGCATATTATAATATAATCAGATCATTATTACTGTTCTGTTTGTGTGACTGAAAATACCTTTAATCCATTAGAGAGATAGCGTATCCCCTTTCTATCACCATAAGCATGAGTGATCACGATGACCTGCAAAATAAAGGCACAGGCTTAGTCCGGTTTCCGGTTGTTTTTTTTTGAATTCTTTTGCTTGCCCTTCGGAAGGTTCACGTCTGACAGGAAAGGTCTTTCAGGACATGGAGCGCTTTTTCGAAATGGTTTTCTGCATGTTGTAGGGGCTCATGCGAGGAACACAGAACCATGATCCATTTTTCCTGAACGCCTCCAGGAATGTCAAAACAGTGGTGAAGAAATGGTCCAGAGTTCGATCCCCGGTGATGACTAATTTTTGCAATATAGTTTGGCGCCCCCAGATTGCCGCCAAATGGCGCCATCGTCGAGAATAGATGTCATTGTCGTGTTTTGCGGCAATTTGGAGCGCCAACATAAATTGCAAAAATTTGTCATCACGGAGGATCGAACTTTGGACCATTTCTTTCCCGCTGTTTTGACATTCCTGGGGCGTTCAGGAAAAATGGACCATGGTTCTGTGTTCCTCACATGAGCCTCTACAACATCAGAAAACCATTTTGAAAAAACGCTCCATGTCCTGAAAGACCCCCCCCTCGTGAGTAACCAGACTGAACATTATTTTGGGAAAGGGGAGCAATTTCGAAGCTGAATCACTTTCCAAAAGAGAACTTCAAGCACTTACTCCAAGGACAATTCACAATTCGAGGCAAGTCACCTTGTTTACTGAAAAAAAATCGGTGGACGCCACCTAGCCTAAAACTCAGAAGGAGCCAATGAAAACACAACCGAGTCCTAGTACTGGCAGTAACTAGAAGCGCTTACGCAGAGCGCTGTAGAGCATATCACTCAATCATATCATTGTTTATCGGTCCATGGCAATTAGTAGCCCTATGCAACAAATGACCATGCCGGTGGAGCATGTGCTTCAATTCGGTTCTAATTTTCACAGAGGCAGTGCGGTAGTGGAAGAGGCCCAGGCCCATTGCTCGGAGAACAAATCGCGGGTGAAACTTCGCGTTGGGCGACCATGACTCTCTAACTAATCAAAGAATTTGTAACCATAGCTAAGGAATCGCATGATTTGTTGGCGAATCTCCCACCTGCCTTACTAAAGATTTACATCTTTTCACACAGTGTCAAGTGGCCGCCCCAACCCCAACCCTGAAGTGCCTACGTTCCCCCTGGCTCACGGATTCTTCGTTTCGCACCAAAAGGGGTGGAGAACCGTGCGCCGCAGTGGCGACTCCACCCACTCCCCCCATCAGGGTGAACCGTCCGTTGGACAAAGTCCAAGCGTATGCGACAAGGGGTCGTATTCGCAAAGGTCAACGTCGCAACACGTAGTTGAGAGGCATAACTTTCAAGTGCTTCTCTAACTACTAACCACAAACGAGTGCATTACTCAGAGCAGAAGAGCCTACTGCAGTAGGGTCCATATGCGGCTGTTCACGTACAGAAATATGCTTCTTAGGAAAAACAGCGTCTTTAAACTGAACTGTTAGTAAAAGAACGACCACTTGGGTAGGTCGCCTGCTGAAGGCTAACAAGAGAAATTTGGGGAAAAATTTTTCCGTCTGTTGACGACCTCCTGAAAAGGATTTAGTATCTGTTATGAAGCACAAAGCTAGTGCGATGTTACGGTACCATTATACCAAATGAAATTGAGTCCGAAGGATTTGAAAAAGAGATCAGGTATTCTATAGAAAGCTCAAATCTTCTAGTTTATTCCAGGGGACAAGAATTGCAAAAGGTTAAATCCAAAGAAAGTTATAGCCTTTGAAAGCCGAAAAACCCGGTTGTGCACGAAAAACGGTCCAACGCGCGATGCAGTCGCTCTGCCTAGAGCTGCCAAAGTGCAAGCGACGGCAATGGTCGTTATGGGCTTTGACCTTTTTTGTTTTCGGGAGTTATTGCCCGCGATCGATATCGATGTCGACTGCATCGATGTGGGATCGCCCGTCGCTTGTGCACATTGCAAGAGCGACTGCATCGCGCGATGCAATCGCAGAGTCTGACCAACATCTTATAGAGTACTTTTTAAAAAGAAAACAGTCTAGAGTTCTAAAATTTACTTACCACTTCTCACACTTATTTATTTGAACAAAATTACAACCTTTCAAATGAAGAAGTGCACATTTCTGTGAAATCTTAATTCTCTACCCCATAACTAAGTTGTGGAGATACAGCATAAACGTGGTAGAGTTCTGAAACAGCAGTCTCGAAGATTACAAATCTACTTCGCGTCTTGAAAAATATTGAGGTTGAACTGAATTACACTCATTTGAAAATTAGAGCTCTGCCTCGGTCTAACCGTACTGGGCTGAGGGAAGATTTACGCGCCAGTAGTGCAAACGCGATGCTATCGTGCTCAATCTTGTGTAGCGCTCGAAGTAGTAGTACGAAGTTCCACGCAAACACACACAATCAACCCCCACACATATGTATATGTAGTTAAGAAGTATTATGGAGGGCCTACGTTTTCGAGAGTTCGCTTAAAAGAGGGGGCCCATAAAAGAATTTCAAAAAGTTCCAAACGTGACGGTTGTTCCTGCCCCCCACCACCACCACCAAGTTTAACCTTTCCAGTTAAATGTACTCCAAAATAAATGTTAATTATGAACGAGACGAAGGAGTGCGTACTCGGGCATGGGCTGCGTCCACAATTGCCACCCGGTACTACACGACACCGCGGGTGTTGCCTGTACCGCGTACAATAAGCAACACGTACACACATCCAGCGGAAACACTCGTACCTGCTGCGTACCACCTGTAGCTGGAGACGTCAGTTCTCCTCTGGGATCAGCATCATAGAGCTGCGCAATCATTGAAGCTAAACTTAGCTAGTCTAGGCGCTTAAGGCTGCTTTCATAGTTCGCATCGGTGCGGTCGGTGCCGACGGTGCCGACGGCGCCGACCGCACCGACAGTGTGAAGAGCGTCAACACGCGCTCTGGCGCATGACGCGTGCGCTGGGCGCAGATGGGGCGCTCCGGTCGATAATCTTGGTTTTGGTGTATTTCTTCGATGTTTTTTGCACTCACTTCATATGAATAAACAAAATTGCTTACGACCAACACACCCGGTATGGCCACATCCACCCGGAGTTGTGCGACGGGTTCACGACGTCGCTCGCCCGCGGAACAACTGGAAAGTATTAATCAAGACATAAAAGGGCGCAATGTGGCTCGGAGGGGGGGGAGCCGCCGCGCGGGGCGTTGCGGCAACAGGAAATTCGCAAGCCAGGGGGAGTAGCCAATTCAGGGGGGTGGGGGGCAGTCACTTAGCATGCGTGAGAAGCTGAAATGTCCCGTGAAAAGCTGGAATGTTCGAGTTACACTACATCGCTGAGCCGCGCGACTTCCCCCCCCCCCCCGAGCCACATTGCGCCCATAAAAGAATAAGTATGAACAGGAAACACACGAATTAAAGCAACACGGCGCGAAAAAAACATCGAAAAGCACAAGAAATACACCAAAACCAGGATTATCGATCGGAGCACGCGATCTGCGCCCAACGTTCGCGTCATGCGCCAGAGTGCGTATTGACGCTCTTCACACTGTCGGTGCGGTCGGCGCCGTCGGCGCCGTCGGCACCGACCGCACCGATGCGAACTATGAAAGCAGCCTAATAGAACGTTAGAGGGATAGCTCAAAGTTCGCCTGAGGAAGGAGCGAAACGAACCGTGTTCACTATTTCGCTTATAAAGTTTTTCTTCCTTAATTACGCTGCGCTTACACATTGGCTTATGCTCAAGCCTATGACTGGGCCTCGGTATAGTCCTAAGCTTGCTTGTTGCACTTCAAACTTGCTGTTGGGTCAAGGAACGAATAATGATGTCACTCCAATTAAATACAATCAACAGACCTTATGACCTAACTCCAACAGGCACTGTGACAGGAAGTATATGTGTGTCTCAACTCCACCAGCATTTGGACAAAAGAAATCTGAGACGAGTCTGAAATTAGAAATGATAATCACTTCCAATCGCTAACGAATCGGCAAAAACACAGGACGTACGCTATGTTGAAAGACTCCTTATCCACGGAGAGATAGACATGCCAACACACAGATTAAGACCTTACTTATCTGACCACATTCTGCTCACTTGTTTGAAGGCGTGGTACTAAAAATAGGACACAAGTATTGCGGGAATCAAATCGGCTACAGGAGGATTCTGTGTCGTAATGGGGCGTTCATAGTTCGAGATCGCACGTGCGACTAGGCGATTAGACGATTGGACGCTTAGGCTGGGAGGAAAAGAATACCTTTCGATTAGATGTCGGTCAGACTCGGTGATTGCGTGTGGCCGAGCCTGACCGGCATCTAAGATTATTAGGACGATGTCAGACTTTGCGAATCGCGCGATTCGCTATTAGCGATTCGCAAAGTCTGACATCGGCCATAAGCTAGCAAGCGTGTGGGATTTCATACCTATTGACTGGTTCGCTCCGTCCCTGACTGATCGCCTAGTAAAGCTGGTGTCAGAGTCCGCGATCCGTCGCAGGTTTCGCTGATTTGCGCGCGCGATTTCGCGATTTGCGCGATTCACGCGACGGGTCACGGAAATCACAAGTGCCCGATCAATACTGCAAGGTGTTCTCCAATCCTGCCGCCACTTCTGCTTGATAGTGATGGCTGAATGACGACTGCTCATGATTCCACTTGTTTCATATTCAGTGTTTCAAATGTTCACACACTTGCAATTTTTGCGATCCGTCGCGGAATCGCGCAAATCGCGAAAATCAGCGAAACCTGCGACGGATCGCGGACTCTGACACCAGCCTAAGCCTAATCGCCCACTCTCCTATTCGCCTAATTGATACAAATCCTTTTCTTTCAATCTATCCAAATCGCACAGTGACTTAATCGATGTCAATCGCAACTACCTCCCCTTCAAAAAGCCAGAAAGTGTCGGGTGCAGACCATACACCACAAGTGACGACGGCCTCCAAGTAAATCTGGTTAGTAGTGTTCATAGTGATAGCTGATTTTTGGTAAATGATAGTTGTAATTAGTGACAACTGATAGAATACAACTGCAACAGGCTAATCATTTCATTGGCAGAAAACATTTACATTTTGTGGAGGCCGTCGTCACTTGTGGTGTATGGTCTGCACCCGACACTTTCTGGCTTTTTGAAGGGGAGGTTATGTATGCTGTCATCTGATAATCCCTAAAACGGAGCTATCGGGTAATTTTTGAGATTTTGGGACGGGTGTAATGGTGAAATTGCGGCGATGATTCCGTTGCGTGACGTGATAGCTTTCTATATACTTTCCTTCGAGGTTTTAAATGGAAGGATAACGAGTCAGTAGAGTGCGCAGTCAGCAAGAGACTTATTCACTGACAGTTAACAGTTAATGCCCAAACTGTAAGCGATTACGGTCTTCCCATTACGAGAGTGACTTTAAAGAAATGCGCGTGTGAACACAGCTCCGTCACTACCACTCATCTGCATTAAACTTTGGCACTGAGCACACTTAAAACCAAATCTACCGTGTTATTAGTCC
This sequence comes from Ostertagia ostertagi, assembly GCA_036418205.1. Lineage (NCBI taxonomy): Eukaryota > Metazoa > Nematoda > Chromadorea > Rhabditida > Trichostrongylidae > Ostertagia > Ostertagia ostertagi. The sequence goes on along the minus strand of MU868768.1, from coordinate 43,804 downwards.
ATTCTTCCCCAGATTACTGTAGCTAGTAGCTTGCATTTACGAAACAATCCCCATCATACGAAACTACCGTAGCGCGTCAATCCTGGGTGGACCTTTTGCAGAAAAGAATGGCTAAAATAGAATAAAATAGGAAGTGCACGTAAATATTGACAACGTGGTTAAAAAGCAATGTGGAGGCCCAACTCATAAGGTGAGTAGCCGTCGACTGGCGCATGTGCGCCGCAAATGCACTTTTGTAAAGTCCCGTGGCATGGTCGATAGAACAAACAACCGGGCCGGTTGTGCGCTCTGTTGAGGTGCTCGTGTCTTGTTCGTTGTGGAGTGCCGTTCCGTTCTGAGTTTCCTGTGTATTCTATGCCCTATCGGAAGCTCTAACCATCATGCTAAGGCCTCCTTCCATTTCTCCATTTTACAGCGGCGGCATCGATCGTCTAGATGGGGATCGCGGGTGCTCTTCGGCTGTGAATCAATGGCGTTTCGCAGTTGTTTAATGACGAGTTTTGTTTCTGTTCGGTGCTGCTCGACAGAGCTCTCCTCCTTCGTTCGGCTCGTCATACTGCTTCCCACACTCAGCTAATCACTAGGTATTCCCCTATTATTAAGGTGGCATATTTTGAGTAAGCACGGGTCAGTATAAGTTAAGGTATTCTACCGACATATTCATACAAAAACAAGACAGCTTATAAACAGGGTTCCCGGGAATGGTTCTGCCCTAGCGTTCCCAGCAATTTCGGCACAGTCGCCATCACAACAGCTGACGAACTGAAGTAAACAAATCAATTGCTCAGTTGGGGACTGCCTTGACTATCACTGGCTTCTAAAGAAAAGAAGGCAGGTAGCATCTCCGCCAGAATTAGTACCACATGAAAGGAAACAAGTGAAAAGTTGAAGAATTGAATCCTTACCCATTGTTCTTTCCTGGCTCTGCTTGACTGTGGGCGTTTTCTTGTTTCAAGGCATAAGTTGCGTTCTTTGAGCGATTTTGTGCTTACTAAACACTGACATACCAGCGAAGTCGACATATTGAATGGAGTCGCCACTAGCAAATTCGACCTTTATTTCACGGTGACGCGTTTTTGAACATGTGTGGTCGCACTCAAAATGAACCCTGCTCCATTTTCTGCTATCGAATTCTTAGATGTATTCATCCTATCCATTGTTTAAAATTTTGGATGAAACTGCCAGCTCCGATCATTTGGTTCCGGAAAGGGAACGGATTTTTGGTTTTACTGCGATTTTAGGAGTAAGTTAGTATGCTGTGGCCTGACTCATACCACATTACATCAAGACTAGTTCATGTTCATGATTCCTCTCGTGTTATGTCGGCAAAGGAATGTTGGAGATCTGCTAATACCAATGTTTTTTAGGGTGATTGATTGATTGCACAATGCCGACCGAAGCTCTAACACATTTGGCGAGAGTGCTTCGACTTAGTCCCGAGACATTCGAAGAGGCGGTAGAAGCGGCAGCCGACGTGCTTCTTCGAGGTGGCATTGTGGCTCTTCCAACCGACACCATCTACGGCGTTTCGACGCTTATTGAGCACTCTGCTAAATTATATTCGCTGAAACGGCGCCCGACCAACAAGCCGTTAGGACTGTTCCTCAGTGATCCGGTCGAAATCCCTCGCTGGGCTCAATTGACAATCTCTCCGCATCTTGCCCAACAATTACTTCCCGGTCCAGTGACTTTAATTTTTAATCGATTGCCTTCACTTCCTATGAATTTTAATCCAGACAGAGAAGACGTTGGTATAAGAGTGCCTGCTTCGCCATTAGTTAGAGCTCTTACTGTTCGCCTCGGTCAGCCGCTGGCTCAGACATCGGCCAACGTTAGTGGTTCGGTGGCAAATCCCACGTGTGTGTCAGATTTTAGTAATTTATTCTCTGAAATCGACTTGGTGCTCGATGGAGGAGTGATTGGAAGACATCCATCCGAGGCGCCATCTACGAATGAAGGGAGCACTATAGTCGATTTAACTCAAGACGATTTCTATCGAATTGTACGGGAAGGGTGTGCCCTGAAGCGCACAGAAGAGCTCCTCAGAGCTGCGGGAATTAGACCTCTTTGAGAAACTGTTGTTGGCCGCACTACCTCGTTTGTTTTCTGGTTTCTATGCCCAGCTTTTCGTAATGTTTTATTGATTGCACTAAGGTCCTTCAACGATGCTCCAAAATCTGCAGTTTTTTCTCCATGTTTCTACAGTTCACCATGTTTTTTTATGCAGATTCGTCTAATTTTTAGAAGTGGCTATGCGAATCGCAACAAATTCCAACTAACCACCTCTCGTTGTTTCTTGGTAATGTATACCTGTGCATTTCATTCCCATTATGAAATCACCATCCTATGCTTTGTTGTGCGTTCATGTTGTATCTGTTCGCTGTTGTTTCTGTTGCCTAAAATAAATTTTGCAGGATATGAAACGGAAGGCTGAGCCGGATGCAGAAGAGATGGCGTCGTCTAAAGGGCCGTCAACATCAAAAAAGCTTGCACCAGACGCAAACAACGATTTCATAAACGAAACGGTCAGTTTGCACATATGCTTCTCTTCGTTCTTTTTGCACTTTCACAGTCTTCTCCGTGAAATGACCCTATGTTTGCGTCAAGCTTATAAAACTGACAACAATAAGCGTTAAATATGGTACTGAGAACTGAAACTAGAACTCATATCTACTTTTTTCACGCCAAAACTCCTTAGATTAGAGCCTTGCAGTCATTAGTGATAGCGTAGTGTCTTTGTAGATCTTCATTCGTAAATCCAGTTCAATAAATGAAAAGAACAGGTTCTCAAACTGATGTAAACAAGGTTCAAAACTTCAGTTGGTTCCACAATTGCTTCACGGTAGTAGGTTAAGTGGGAACAAGGCTCGTATCTTACAACTTACTCTAGTCTACAGGTGGTCCTGTTCAAATCCTCTTCTGTCCTACCTAGATACCAACCCGGCCCTGCCAAAAAATTCCGTTGTTCGCGGTTGAGAGGGAGTATGGAGGTATTTATTAGTTTCTGCACTGGCAATTTCTTTTTTAGAAATGTTTTACACTGTGTATTTCTCATTCTGGTAGGCTGAATAAAATTAATTTCATTTCCGTTTCCATTCCACACATAAGTTTCTTTCTCAACAAAACCAAACAAAAACAGCTATAAATGAGTGACAAGGTCGTGGGTATGATTTCTAGGTGGTCTTCTTCTTTTGCCGGTTCTGTCTAACATTTCTGGGAGAACTCTTGACATCAGTCCAACACGTATTTGCGAGCAAAACAAAGTAAAGCGATATTTACTCATGCCTACGCTTGGCGACCCTAACGTGGGCACTAGGCGTTTGCTCTGAACAAGTGTGATACTCTTGGTCAGGGACCGGATTCAATCCTCCCCGAGGAGTTGGGGGACGAAAATTCCTTTGAATCTTCCAAACTGGAAGTGTTCTGATAAAGGGCCTACATTTAATGATGTATGTAGGTCAAACATGCACTGAAAATGAAGAAACTATATCAGAAAAACAAGTAAATTGAAAGGAATTTTCGTCCCGCAACTTCTTGGGGGAGGATTGAATCCGGCTGCAGGAAATCGAGCACTCCTCGGTCAAATTTATAGCCGTTCCTGAAATTATGGTCTGACGTCGAAAAATTGAGGCGGTCACTCATCCTTTCAATCTAAGACCGAAGGCTTATATCGGATAGTATAATTTTCTGTTCATACCTCAAAAAATACAGAGCAGTTTAGCCTGCCCGTATGCATTATCTCAGCATCTAAGGCTTTTTTTAATCGAGGACAGTCCTTCCCATCTCACCGTCGTCCATGATTGTTTGATTACTTGAATCACCAGCCGGGGAACCCACACCCCAATGACTGCCTATCTTTTTTACCCAATGTCAAAACCTCAGATTTGGCTAGGAATCGCCTCTAGGTGTTTCAACATGGACACTGTCCTCACTCATCGCGAACAAGTATGGCATTTGCTCTACGGATGCACGGACACTCTTGGTTTGGTTTAACAGTGCCTAAAGTTATGACTACCTGCTCGCCAACTCTTCATCCATGTAACTACAGCCGACCGTTGATGCAGTAGTGTAAAGGGCCAACCATGCGTTGCGCAGGTTCCAAAATTTTACGACCTCTTCCCTTTTTTTGCTATTTATGTCTTTTACTCATTTTTATGCCCATCGTTGATGTACGGCCGTCAGCGACATGGATAGAGTCGGTAGGCAGTGGAAAGTTTCGTGACGCGCTCTGACGCGCAACGTGGGAATCAAGGAAATGACATGAAATTTTACCCATAAAATTAATAACATCGAAAATTTTGCATGGAGCCGGGTACGATTGTATCGCAGAAAACTCTACTTCTAAAAAACTAAACTTTCTAGAACTGGAACTTTCGAATCCGCTTTTTTTATTACCTGAAAAACAGCCTCAAATTAGTGTTGAGTGATAGCGACCTCTTCATTTGAAACTTTTTTTCAAGTGCGTTCTTATGAAGTGGAATGCTAACATTTTGAAATTTCCAAATCAGTTGACCATTCACTTTTTGAAAAAGTATTAAACATCTGGGAAAGTTCAGTTCTTCAAAAAATCGTCAATCCCTTTGTTCCGTTTTTCAGGGGTTTGTGGTCCGATTTTCTGAGAAGGCGCGAGTTTTCGACATTCAAACATTCATAACTTTCTTCATAATCAACTTTTTGCAGATGTCTAAGGCTAAGTTAAAAATCGCAAGATTAGGCTTCTTAAATAGTGGAACTTTTGTGAGGGCTCTCTATTTCAAAAAAAAGTCCCATTGTTTATTTTTTCCCTGTGAGTTTTTCATGCTCTTTTCCTAAAACGATAGTTCTAACCCTTAACGCCCGTATTCCTAAAAAATCGGCAGAATGAGAAGCGGTAAAAAGCATCGAGTTCTGCAAGATTAGCGCCCCATAAAATATGCTAGATTTTCCTTAAAATCTTCAAAATGAAAAGGCAACACAGTGAAGAAAGTGGACGCAAAAACTTTAGTAGCACCTTTTAGGGAATCGTTTAGCAGATTTTAGGGATGAACTTAAAATCAGTGACCTATAATTAATGCAACGGCGTGCATTCCATTGTAAATGCCAGGTTGACAGGATCTCCTTCTCTTCATGAAAAAATGGACAAAAATTTGTCACAAACTCACTGAATCTTTCTAGAGATCCCTGTACGTCAACGACTACCTTTTTCTTCCTCTTTTCTGAAATAGGTCGCCAGTTCCTTTCACTGCCACCCATCTCCCCCTCCCCCTCTCCCTGACAGAAAATTTATTCTGCGTGAGCACTGGAATATTTTGTTTGAAGAAACAAACTCACTAGTTCAGTGATTGAATTTTGTGATTTAAGATTTACTACCACCCCAAAGAGACGCACGACATTTGCTCACCCTAGGACAGATTGGGGCAAAAGGGGGCTCGTTTTGCTATGGCTTTTTAAGTAATGAGGCCCATTGTCCCACAAGAATGTTGGTTGTGAACAGAACTTTAGCCCCATACAGAACTCGAACCCGCACATTTTGCTACCGGCTTGCTGAGTTAGAATGAAAAGTTTTGTTCACAGCCCAGCATTCTTGTGTAGCATTTGTGGCCAAAAACAAACAAAAACGATATGCCTTTTGTCTTCGCGCATCTTCTACTTTCAAAGGAGCTCCAAAAAACCTCTTTCAAACGTGGTCTGAAATTGCCACTTACGTTCATTATCTTTTAAGCAGTTTCTTCACTGATTTGCATCCCCCTAAGAATCGAAGGCTGTTTTTACATGCTGATAAGGAATAGTTTTATTAAGGTGCGCATCTTATAAAGAAGCACATTTAGAGTAGGCCGCGTTTTTTCATAAAGGTTGTTTTCGCGTGATGTGGAGGTACGTTCATAGGACAATGTTTCCCTTTCAATGCCAAAAGAGGATGAAAACAATTCAACAGTCTTGTCGGTAGCTGCATTTTACCATGTTTAACAAGGCAATTTTCGTTCATGGCGCAAACCTTTTGCATAATAAAAGACGCTCAAAATGAAATGAGGCAACTGTGTACTCGAAAACAGTGAAGTTTGGTCAGAAATGGAACCATGTGTCGAGGAGTTGGGGGGACTTTCATAAGTTTTTTTCCTGGCGCAGAACCTTTCGGCCGTGTTCGAAGAGTTACTTGACAGCGATAAGGGCTCAATTGGCATGGCGGGCAAAGTTTGTGACTCGGATCCTCGTGGTGCCAAAGCGTTTCCATTTTATGGGCGCCTCCGAATGAGCTCAAAATTGTACTAGTGCTGGAAGAGATGCCTTGCTCAAGACCAGCATCAATCACTCCAACAATGTAGCTTTTTACCGAAAAGTGGCGACACAGCTTGTGAAAAGTAAATACTAGGTCAGATAATGCCGGCGCCAAAAAGCATGCCGTGTAGTGATCAGAGCACTGCATAGCCGATGTTCGGAAATTCTCACTTTGGCCTACCTTGAATAATTGCACTAGCCATCTGTCATCCTTCATGTATCCCCAGTTGGGCTACGAATAGGGAATATGGAACGAACTCTAAGAGGGGGCCTAACCTACCACTTCTCGACAGAAAGAAGCTCGCTGCTTTGCTACCGTGCGTGTTCCCTCGGCCATTATAGGGCTGGGTGTCTGCTTCGGGGCATTATTTCTATTCTTGGAGAGGGATAATGAGACGTCGGCCGTCGACTCTGACGGGACTACCATGAACCAAGTTTTCGAGCTTAGGTAAAATTTTAATTTCCTCTGAAATTGTGGCTACAAAGGTCACCTAGCGCTCTTATCGGAATTTGGCATTAATTTTTGGTTCCGATGTCATATGCTGTCTTTTGACGCCGGTATACGCTACGTTGGCATCACAACTTTTGAGCTTGCGCTAAAACTTGGGAGTCACTTTTTTGATTGTAAATATAACATCCGTGTATGGCGCTAACACTGTGAGCTAATTTTATTGCTTTAACTCCAAATATGTAATTTTCTCACCACGACGTATCGGTCCACTTTTTACCCCTTTTTGGCATTAAGAGGACCATTTCGCGGAACTGGGTGGTTTATCATGCAAGAAGCCATTCGAAAAAGCGCCCTTCTGCATGTGTGATGTTGTTGCTAGTATTGTTGTTTTCGGAACCTGCAAAAAATTGAGGATATTTATATTTGTTACCTTTAGTATTGATTACAATAGGTATATCCTTCTTGTTCACCAAGATAGAGTTTTTTTCCGCGGAACTCCTTGAAGACTTTCCGAGAAGATTACGTATCCTGGTTTAGTGAGGCCTTTGAAGGACGGTGGCATGCAAGGTTTCGGTATTGAAATCATTGCTGGCAGTCGCCTGTGTTCATGTTCCATACAGGTTCATTGTGACCAAAATTCCAGTAAAATTTAAATGTGGGGAGTTCAAAATATGAAGCGAACGATACATTTCAAGCTACAAAGTGCACCTGATACATAGACTTGTGGGCGCGC
>MU868768.1:12119-34722 GCA_036418205.1 Ostertagia ostertagi | reverse complement strand
TTTGATTGTAAATATAACATCCGTTGTATGGCGCTAACACTGTGAGCTAATTTTATTGCTTTAACTCCAAATATGTAATTTTCTCACACGACGTATCGGTCCACTTTTTACCCCTTTTTGGCATTAAGAGGACCATTTCGCGGAACTGGGTGGTTTATCATGCAAGAAGCCATTCGAAAAAGCGCCCTTCTGCATGTGTGATGTTGTTGCTAGTATTGTTGTTTTCGGAACCTGCAAAAAATTGAGGATATTTATATTTGTTACCTTTAGTATTGATTACAATAGGTATATCCTTCTTGTTCACCAAGATAGAGTTTTTTTCCGCGGAACTCCTTGAAGACTTTCGAGAAGATTACGTATCCTGGTTTAGTGAGGCCTTTGAAGGACGGTGGCATGCAAGGTTTCGGTATTGAAATCATTGCTGGCAGTCGCCTGTGTTCATGTTCCATACAGGTTCATTGTGACCAAAATTCCAGTAAAATTTCAAATGTGGGGAGTTCAAAATATGAAGCGAACGATACATTTCAAGCTACAAAGTGCTCCTGATACATAGACTTCTGGGCGCGCCTTTTGGATTACATGAGCGAAAAATTTGACCACATCCGTATATAAAATCATAAACCGACCTTGGAAATTTGACCATCTTGGAGCTACTCGTCGAAGGCGAATTGGATGTGTCGTGACAAGTAGCACCTGCATTGTATTGCAGTTTGTGACAATGCATAATTTTTCCTTTGTTAGCACGGCAAGGGACGGCCACTTATAAGTAGGTACTGAAAGGATATCAACATCGATCTTATGAATTTCACTAGCAGATTTTGATCAAAGTTTTCATAAATATACAATTACATTTTGGATATTTGGGGTTTTAGTTGTTTCGATAAAAACGATTTCGAGCGCCGTTTTAGAGTCGACGAGCACGCGGCAACTGGGCTTGCCTCGCCGAAAAGATGCGACGGTCTACTCGGCCGCCGCGTCGCGCGAAGAAGTCCGACCGCAGCCTTCGCTCGACATTACGCCTTTTCTCGATGACGTCATCAGATTCAGAAGCAGAGGACGATGTGTACTCGTTATGTGTGCGTGACTCACCGTTTTGTATTGACATAGCTCTGCCGGAGGATCGGACCTCGCTTCGTCATATATCAGGATTCGACAACACCGGCAATGTGCGCATATGGCCTGGAGGTGAGGCTCTCGCCTATTACTTGTCGATCCGACCACCTCTTGTGTCGGGTAAATTGGTACTGGAACTGGGAGCAGGGCTTGTTGGACTTCCGGGTTTTATTGCTGCCATATATGCAACACGGGTCAGGATTACGGACGGCAATGAGCATTCTGTAGCGTCTTTGAGAGATATTGCGAAGCGAAACCCCCTTCCGAACGTGGAAATCGAGCAGCTGAGATGGGGAGCTGGAACTGAAGAAAAGAAGTTTGATTTGATTTTAGCCGCAGATTGTGTATTTTTCTCAGAATATCATGAAGATTTGGTAAATACTTTTGATAGGTTTCTTGCCCAAAAAGGTGTTGTATATGTTTGCAGTCCCAAACGAAAAGGTAGTTTGGATCGATTTATTGAGTTCATAGAGGATGACAGCAGATTCACATGCGAATTTATCTCTGAATTTGATTATATTATGGATGATTTGTGTATTCTTAAAGATGAGCAAAGAGATGCTGAATTACCGTATTTATTATCGCTCAAGCGTTGCCTACCGGATGACACGGCCAAGTAACAATTACTAGTAGTGCTGCCTTCTTTTGTTTTTGTTTTTGTTATTGTTGACTCAATAAAGTATATTTCCTGCGCGATCTTTGTCGTTTCATGGAGGAAGACGTTTTGTGCGCACCTCATTGGCTATCTAAAATGTTTTGTACCTGAACCACCACTTTATGGCGTATGGTATAGGATCGTTCACATAATTGCAGGAACTTCAAAAATCTATACAGGTTTCCGTACTGAAATCTGCTGATGATGTCTCGGAAGAATTTAGGATGCTTGGAGGTCAGTGAGCGAAATCCTGTGTCGTAAGTTTTTGATGGGTTAATAGTTGAAAGGGCGGTATCTGGTTCTAATGACAGTTGCAGTTGCTGCATCTGCTTCCTATTGTGGTTCTCTGTGAAATGTTCGTTAATACCTTTTTCTTTTCATAGATTCTTTTTTTTTATCTTTTAGGGGAAATTGAGTTCGATCCGGACGTTGTCGCTCACGTAAGCGCCTTGGTTTGGGATACGGTGAGCGATGACTGGACTTCGGATCTGCTGGAATTTTCGAGGTTTGTTAATGATTTTTACCATACTCGTGCCATACTCGTGTTCATATATGTGGCAGAAATTGATGAAAGCGGCGTCATCTGAAATGATACATTAAGCCATGCTGATTACTTTCAAATATTATATCGGATCACAGGCAGTATGTTACAACGCGACGCAACTTCCAGCTTATTCCCGGCGCAAGCTTAAGGGGGTACAACTCGTATTTGTATTCCCGTCGCGCGGCTATCTGCAGCACAACTTCAGATCAGCAGATTTATGTCAGAGCTATTATATACTTGGCGTTGTTTTGAATCAGTGAAAGCTTACGGACTATGGAGCGGGCGCAAGCGGTGCCTAATGGGACACAAAATGGTTAATTATGAAGAAATGTGCTTTTGTATTTTACACAAGTGTTTGTCACTAGATCTACTCTTCAAAAAAGGCTGTCCAAATTAAGTAGGGCTTGTTGCGCAAGTAGGATGGTCATGGGCAGATCCCGTTGACAAGGAAAGTCTGGAATGTCGTGTTACTTTAGTCCGGGGTCCGAATATATCACCCAGTAAGGCCCATTTTGCCACGGGAATTCAGGGCTTCCGAGAACTTAATACCCTATTAGAAATCTCTCGACTCGGAGATTCGCCGCTTCGGCGTTCGCTGATCACCATATCTTGTGTACGAATACGGCGATGCAGCAGTATCTTGAGAATCGGATAGTATCTTACTGAAGCTGCCGTTCGATTGCACGTTTTTGCGCGCATTTTAGCTGCAAATGGGTTCTAACCAGGAATGGTGTTTCAGGGTGCCAAGCTTTTTGAAAACGGTTCATTTCTGTTCTATTGTATAGTGATATAGGGGCACATGCGGGAACCACAGAACCATGTTTAATTTTTCCTGAACGGCCCTCTGAATACCAGAAAAGGGGGTCCCTAGTTCGATTCCTCGTGGTGACAAATTTTTGCATTTCGAGTTGACGTTCCAAAATTCGCGCAAAATGGAGTTAGCATGAATAATTAGTACCATATTCATGATTAGGACCGTCAGTAACCCTTACAAATAGACTTTGATTAAAAAACTGGTGTGAAAAAGGTGTGACACCACAGTGGGGCTGCTTTGGTGTCACACCTCTTACACCATTTTTGGAGGTCAAAGTCTTTTTGTAAGGGTTACACTGAACGGCTCCCGTAATCATGAATAGGAGGCGAGGCGGGAAGGGTACCTCTTAATCATGTGAACTATTGAGCTCGCAGTGTGTTTGGAACCGCAACTCGAAAGCAAAACTTTTGTCACCACGAGGAATCAACTAGGGCTCTTTAGGATAAATATTCAGAAGGGCCGGTATCTGAGGAAGGGAGAAAAATTTTTAACATGGTTTTGTGACGTGCACCCGCATGTGCCACGGGGTTACTCTCAGCTGACCGAGAGACGTATATTCAAATCATGATTGTGGGCGACGCCTCTGAAGATTCGTGTGGTAAAGTTAGTCGAAGGAGCGACAAATCCGTCCCAGAATTTGCTCGATATTGGAATTGGATGTCTTTCCTGTTCAAGCTTTGTGCCAGACTCTAGGGCCATGTGCGTTCGATATAATAATTGCGTTCATTAAAAATGTTTCTAGACTGACAATTGACTCTTTCAATATTTTTTCTTGGTTCTCCTCAGGTTCATGTTAGCATCTCAGGAGCGAGGGGAGTTAGGACGTTTTGTTTGGCGAGGAGTCCGCAGAGCGCGATTTTATCGAGCAGTTTTTATTTGCCCCAGTATTGATCTGATCGGTTAGCATCGGGAACACTTACTTCGCATAAGAAAACTCGAAAAAATGACGCAGGATTTGAGTCGCTGTTAGATAGCTGAACACCGAAGAAATCCAATGCATTTCATGCTCCTCACTTTCGAATGACTTAAGCTTTTTCTGTATTCGACTGCTGTCATTAACATTTGCACAATTTGAGCCATTCTCTTTTACAGGCATGCTGGACGTGAAACTGTTAATGTTTCCGATGTAATGATAATTTATACGAAGAAATCGATGCCTCGTATGACCTACTTTTTTTTTGAATTTACTGTTTTGTGCGTTCTAACACATACATTTACGCACATTTTTCTTTCAGTTAGAGATGCTCGCAAAGGCGATCGATATCGACATTGATGATTATTGAACGTCCTCTCGTGAAACGACAACGCGTCAACAACAAAGAATCCAGAGTGAAGCGTGCAGGCGGCCCGTGAGCAACTCTTCCAAGCGAGGTAGTGTTGTGGAAGGTGGAATTGGTTGTTATGGGAGCAGTTTTGATGTCAAAACAAAATCAGGTGATTCTCTGCTCAACAGTCCTGTTGGACAGTGTTTGGAATCAAATCCGAAGCCAGTATCGTCTGCAGATCTTCATGCTTCCAAGTGCAGGCCGTCTTACAAGAAAGAAAAATTTGTTGAAAGTTCGGCCATCAAGTAACAGCGATAGACAAGATCACTATTGCTCGACCAGCGAGAGGCGAGCGCGATCTACTACCATTTCCCCGCTAGTTACGAAAACTATGTAAGGAGGACTTATGACTCGCATCAGGGATATAGTTATAGCTGAGAATCCTTCAGTAAGAGCAGCAAGCAGCGCATTCACAAGCATTCAGGAGTGGATAAGGAGGTGGGTCTGGCCTTTTTAAACTATTCAATTACAGATTGGTGTATAACACAAAGAGGCACCAAAACTTTTTTCAAAAGAATTCCAAAAGTTCACAAATTTTTTTAATATTCGAAAATTCCAAAATTCCAAAAACAAAAAGCAATTTGAAAAGAATTCCTTTGAAATCTTCCGCGATATTTCGGTGTATAACACCTTCTTCAGGCCTGAAATACATTGATTATAGTAGGTATAATAATTTAGGTGGTTTCCCAAACCCATATTAGATACACATGTGTTTGCCACAGCCAAGTTAAAGCTGCCCTTCACGGGATCCGCGCTGTTGGAGTATAGCTAAATGACTTATTCTTCACTCTCTGCTTAAAGGACGAATTCACGATAAGAACGAAGGTCGAAGAAGGGGAAATTGCCTAGTTGGGAGACAGGCGGACCTCCTGAGGGTGCTGACCGACGCGCAATTGGCAGCGAAAGATTTGACCTCGGCGATCTAGCATGGCTCACTCTTGGCGCGGTTGGCGGGGTACGCCCACCGACTATCTAATCACTCGCCGCAGGTCTATACGTGGCGAGTGATTAGATAGCAGAGAGAGCGTAGTGTTGATGAGAGTCGCATCAATGCGCAAATCAACGGGCAAGGAAGGGGTCCCATTTCTCGGGTTCTGGGCCGTTTCTCAGTTTTTCCTTCTTTCGTGTACCACTCACCATCTCTAGGTTAATTTGAAATGGGTTGCTTTTTCCATCGTGAATTCGTCCTTTAATAGTAGCTGACGTACTGTGATGGTCAACGCAAGTGATATTGGAAATTACGTGGCCTTGGGAAAATCTTCAATATCATTTGCAATGACCATCACAGTTCGTCCGCTACTATTATATTTAAGCAGAGGTGAAGGGTAAGTCATTTATTCTACTCCAACGGCGCGGCTCCCGTAAGGGCAGCTTTATCCTTGGCTGTGGCAAACACATGTGGGTATCTATATGGGTTTGGGGAAACCACCAAATTTCTTATACCAGTTATAATCAATGTATTTCAGGCCTGAAGAAGGTGTTATACACCGAAATATAGGATTTCGAAGGGATTCTTTTCAACTTGCTTTCCTTTTTTTCAAATTTTGGAGTTTTTGGAATTTTGAACAATTTTGTGAACTTTTGGAATTCTTTTGAAATAAAATTTTGGTGCCTCTCTGTGTTATACAACATTTAGGTCCTGATGAGGCTCCGGGACAGCACAATACTAAGAGATATACAAATACTATGGTATCTGTGGTGCTCCTTCCTTTGCCGATGGCTTCGCTGACAATAGTGAAGGTCATTTTTGTTTTTAATGAATGGCACATGAGACATATTCTTTAATAGGATCCAATGGACGATGATATGGAATTCTTGGGCCCAATACAGGCTGAGTTACTGCATACAAGCACTCCTTTAGCAACAAAAATCGAAATTCAGCAAACTATGAGAGCAGAGGTTTACTTCATGAATTATTCGAATATTCGTTAAATATGCACCTTCACATCTTTAGGACGGTGAGCCAACAGCCCAAAGTTATCGAGATTCACCATCTGTCAGAAAAGCGCAAAATGCTCCTGAAACTGTTGATGCAACATCGATTAAAACTATTCACATGGAACTAGATGTATGCTATTTGAATACGTTTGATTATGGTCAATTTCATGACAAAATTTCATTGCTCTTCATAAGCTGATTATGTTCAGTTTCTTTGTTTAGAACCTGCTCGGGAAGTCTCAGAACATTGTAGGCGGCAGCCCGAAGGCCACGACTAGCAAATCACCTAGTCCAGACCTCTTCAATACACCGGTGAAAGGTGAGTAACACAATTGCGAATTTCTTGCTGATTCTACTATATGACTTTGTCGCACAGTATCTGTTTTGTTAGGGATTTTGTCGGAGTTTGATGACGATGTCAAGACCTCTGAACCACGGCATTTGACTAATTCCCACCAGGTCCCTATGTCCGGAGAAGTCACTAGAATCATTGACGCAGGAAGCAAAAAATCTGCGTGTGGATGGTCTGCAAGTGAGTTGTATGTTAGAAGAAACCATAGTTTTTATTGCTCTGGGAAATGTGTACCGTGATGTGCATATGCACTAATCGAAGTGCTCTTATATTGTTTGTGTGTAAAACAACACCATATGATTCAAGTACTCCTTTGGGCACATGTTATCCGTTAAAAGAGTGAGACTCCTGCTGGAAATATAGTGTTTCTCGGTCAGAATCCGTTGGTATTCCGTTTCTGTGCAGCGAGAGCCATTTAATAAAAGTGTGTAGTTTGAGCCACTTTTCTCATTCCAGGGTAACATACTCACTTTATGCTTAATAATATGAGCTTTTTCTTCTATTTTTTCTATGTCGGTTTACTTGTCAAATTTATTTGTTTATTCATTGGATGCACGCGTAGGTGCGCTATTCCGGACACAACAAGTACAGCTTATACAGAAAAAAAGTTTGATAGACCTTAACGCGAATGAAAAAAAAACTACCACATAAACAGAGAAAAAAAGCTAAAATTGTTTTATTTTTCGGCCGAGTTGTTCTCAGACTGTACACAAAGTCACCTATCATCTTTGTAAGAATCTAGGTAGGCGGATAACGCCACTTTTCGACGACTGGCATATATGTACAGAATCCGAAACTGAATTTTCGGATGTTAGGTATTCCCTAGCCCTAAAAATTCAGTTTCGGACCTGCCTGCGGAATTAATTTGATCTAGAACACAAATGTTAGTTCATGGTTTTTTCAGAATTCTCCGAGTTCTCATTCCTTGACAGTATTCCTACTGATGCTTCGGAACTGAAGTGTACAAAAGGTTGGCTTTTTGAGAATTTCACTATTTATTAATGGCATGCTGGTGTTCCCTTCTTCCATTAGCTACGTTCATGGTTTAGCATGATCTGCAAAATAGGAAGGAATTTTTTGCTGTTTTTCGATTTCCCTCAGTGCCGAGATTTTTGCGCCATATCCTTGGGTTTATGGAATACTTGAACTCTCCTCAATAGTCCTTTCCTCAATGGTTCAGCCGCGAACAGCTGGAGCACAGACGAGACGGAGAGGGGTGCCTAGCTTCTTTCTCTCGGCTTCAAATCCCATAGAGGAAGGGGGAAGTCCTCATTGTCAGACTAACCAGGAAAGGTCATTAGGCCAACCCGGCCAAATGAAATGAGGTGCACATTTCTGTACGCAGCATGAGACGCTGAACTCAAATCTGCTTTCATTATCTGCTGAACTCTTCTCTGAAAGGAGTTACGGAGGGTTTTTGTTGCCGCCCTTGATTTTCAGTGTTTTGCCTGCAATCACATGTTAGCCGCATTATAAAAGTATCGAAAGGAGAACCGAGGCACTGGTGAGTGAGCTTCGGTAGCGCAGTTGGTAGCGGTCGTGTTTCTCACGGAGGGGGTCGGGGGTTCGGTCCCTTACGGGGTTTGTTGTTTTGCTTTTTTTCCAACATGGCTGAAAAGCCTTTTTGAATCTGTTATTTTACCAATGGTCGCCCGACGCTACATCTACGAAGAGTTTGCAAGCTGACCCTCTTAAACTTAAGCACTACTTGTCTGTGAGTGCCATGGTGCCCGTAGTGCAGGTGCTATGCTTTTCCGTGGCAAGTAGGTACGATATTCGTATTCAGGGGATCAAACTACCCCTAAAAACGAGTTTTTCGCCAAATCTGAGGCATGAACTAATTGAGAAAAAGCGGAGCAGTGATGGGATTACCACTCCTCAAACTCCACTTTTTTGGGTTGACCAATCATGGACGACGGGGGAAAGGGGAGAGAAGGTGTTGTATTAGGAAATAATGGTTTGCAGATCTTTGGATGATGCAGACGGGCAAGCCAGACACAATTTTTGTCTATTATGAAAAGTGTTTAAAAGGTTTATTCTACCCAAGTGCCAGCCTTTTGTAATGGATTGGTGGATCGGTAAGTGACTGCCCAAATTTTCGAGGTTAGGTCAAAATTTCAGAATTCGCTAGAAGTTTCGCTCAAAGGGAGAGTCTGGACTCCCTGATTACGAATATCATACTTGTTCGAAGCAAAAATGCCTGGCGCCTGCGCTACAAGCGCCCAAAGTAGTGAGGAGCGATGCCGCCCAAGTTCGTTATTAATTGCCCTTAAATTCTTTGTACTGTTAACTATACGCAAGCATGTTGGACTAGCGATGTTAGGAGTCTTCCTAGCTATCTTACTGCAAACGGCAAAAGAACAAACTCGCCAGGGAGTTGATCCCCTGACCTCTTTTTCGTGAGCCTCGACCACAGCCCCTGCGCTTTTCTGCTTCATAATTCCTTTCAGAGAAGAGTTCAGCAGATAAGGAACACATATTTGAGCTCAGCGTCCCAAGGCGCGTATACACATACATCTCATTTCAAATGGCCGGGTTGACCAAATGACCTTTCCTGGTAAGGCTCGAATGGGGAGGGACTCGAGGGAAATGTGAAGCAATTACAGTATGGCAAAACTTTGAATGTGAAAGATCACAGTAGTCATGAGCCGCTGTTCAAGCGAGAGAGCGCAGGCGGGAGCATCAAATTGAGGCGGTACAAAGGACTGAGTTCAAGTAGTCCGCAGACGCCATTTCAGTGTAGACGGTATTCACCACCTTCTGAAATCATGAGGCTCACTGAAAGGCATTCCGAATTGGTTTGCCTTTTGTCTATAAAATATTTTAAAAGACACAGTTTCGTTGTGCATTTTGATTCTATGTGCCTTAATCATGCGGCCACATGCAGGGAAAAAATCTGCGCTAAAACCCTATCAGACACGCCTGAAGCTCACTCATTTGTCCTATTCAGTGAGTTCCTTTTCTACGCTCTTGAAGAAACCACTTACGCTTATCGTATTTCCAAAAATACCAAATAGATTTAGCGAAATTATTCCCACTTGCATGAAAATCTGAAGCGTATGCGCGTCGGGCTGTCGTCAGTGTGCGACTGCGACTTGACTAATCCTCCTCCATTTCTCATAACCTCCTAAAACATTTCACCTTTTTTCTTTTGAAGCATCATTCAATCATTATCGTGATGGTACACTTCGGAATTTAATAACCTTCACTAATTCCAGAAGCGCCAAGAAAACGGACAAAACAATCTTCTCGTGAACTGCGACACCGTAGTCGAGATATCACGTCTTCCAAAACACCGAAACATTCATCGGTTGCCACTTCGAAATTGGATTCCGCTCGAACATCTAGGAGTACAGGGCCAAGCAGTAGCGTTCGTAGTACTTCATCAAGGACTCCTCAGGAAAAGTCTATAGCCGCATCAGTGCCGTCATCATCTTCCAGTTTACCTAAGGGATCCTCCTCAAGGTTTGACTTTCTCTTTTTTTTCTGGCTACAAGGAGCAGACTGAAATGGTCGTGGTCATTAATTGTACAGTTTTCTTTTCAACTTTTGCTATTCCAAGCGTCAAAACTCATCATTCTTTATCTCAATCTCTATCTCTTTCTTTATCTCTTTCTTTAAGCTTAGTGTGTTCTTTCGCTCGATGGTGACGATCTCTTCCTTGCGTTGATTCACCAAAATAGTCTTGTCGTAAAATTGCTCAATACGTTAACAACGGCAACGCGCGTTTTTTTTTGACCGCGTGGGACCGGTGCGACATTACGAGCGCGGCCGCTCCAGGTCATTCAAGTAGATTTGAGTGGTTAATCCACAGAACATGGGCAATGCAAATCAATCGGTAACTATTAGTGGGTTGAAGCTATCAAAAAGTGCAGTAGTGGAATTTTGGTTCAAATATGGTCAGAGAAAGCTGCAGCGGATCTCAAAAACAATTTTATCTCGATTGTTTCAACCAAAAAATATGGTCTGTCATCCCTTAGGTTCCGTATCTACTTCTACTAATCTTTAATCTTCACATACATAAAAAGAAAAAGTAAACGAAAAGATTATTAAACCAAAGATTTCGGCAAGTTCAGAAATCCTGCTCTGCATCGGAACGTGCGCGCCAACTCTTTAGGCCACCATGTTTCTACCTATGCTAGGGTTTCTTCAATGGGATAAACACAATAAATTTAAAGGAATCCTTCGCGGAAAATTCTTGCATTCTTTCTTGACATGAATGTGTCAGTTGTGATCACTGGAAACAGCACACAAAGTTTCACGCATGAAGATTCGGTTTCCGAAGAGAAACAAACGTACAAAAACTACACTCTATGGACAATCGAAGGTAATTCGGGCGGAGCCAAAGGCGAGGCATGGAAAGAAGTTGGCCTTTGGCCGGCTACGTATCAGGCGACGCAATGAAAGAATCGGGTTAAAGCGCGCGATTTCGAGTAGAGACAAATCGATCGATAGAATAGGATGGAGTAGAAGTGTAAGATGTGAATGCAATAAAGCAGGCCAGAAAGAGTTTCTAGTGAAGGCACTCCAAGAACCAAGTGGAAGCATCCCCGTCGCCAGCATTTGTGAAAGACGTCCGTGGGCACTTTGAACGCGTAGCAGCCCTTTCGATTTTTCGAATTTTTTACCAAAACAAAAGCAATATTTCTGTTCTTTTCATTCTTATCGTGGATAATGAGTCTCAAGCCAGTGATTTATGGCTGAAATAGAATCATGATTTTTCCGTGAAGGATTCCTTCAAATGAATCGCGCGTGCGCGAAAAAATGTAGGCAGTAGGTGCACGACACACACGTACCGCGCTGTCCGTCATGGCCTGCGCGGAAGTATGTGTCCTGCGCTGCCACCAACGTGTTAATTAGTTTCGGAGTCTTGAGTGGCTTACTAAGAGGAACTGAACTAGATAAAGTGTCACGTTCGCCCACAACGTTACTTATTTTCAGGCTCAAGTCACACCCATCGAAAGCATTGCATTTCACCATGGATTCTGATGACGACTTTTTCGATCTTTAGCCGGCACCACTTCAATACGCTGTAAGATTCACAAGTTCAAGGATAGCCTTTGGGTCCTGGCCGCTGTGGAGGACCCGTTGGCTGCTTGCGATTTTTCGGACATTTCTAAAGAAGTGAAGTGTTTTGGTGATGGACATCAGATGACATTTCGAGTGATAGGTCGTACGAATCTTATTTCTCAGAAGCTGTGGAAGTGATGAGAATGTAACCGAGGATTGTACCTTTTCGATCGTCGTTGTAATGTTGCTGTTTTCGTTTTTGTTTGTATATATATTTTTTAAAATAACGTTATTAAAATAAAAAGTATTCCTCACGTCTTTAGGTGGATATTCTCGTTATTCGAAATTGGTTATATTACAGCTCATTAAGGAAGGTTTATCATATTTAGGTAATGTTATAGTTTCTGCAGTGCCTTTTTTGTAGAATTCTTTTGCGTGATATGGAAGGGGTCAGCGCCTTGGCTCGCAGGTATAGTACCAATGACCGCAAGGACGATGATAATGCTCAATTGTATATGTGTAGAATGCAAAGTCTCGGTGTGTGAGGGATCAATGTGCTGCATTCTAGGCTCATTCATTCTTTTTCAAAAACCCATAGTATGGAGCATAAATTTGTAAGTACAGATCTGAAACTAGTGCTCAACGGAAAAAAAAATATGCCCTGATAAGTCAACATGTATCGGTGATGCCCCGGGAAAGTCAGTCATGCTTGAAATCTAGTAATGGGAGGTGGCCTTACATTTTTGCTAACCCTGCTCTCACTTCTTAGAACAGGCATTGTCTTTTTGACAGTAGTCGCCCTTGAAGAATTGTGTAGAGTTTCTTTTCATGAACAATTTCGAAGAAAGTTGTGGCCATTCGAGAAGAGGAACTCACGTTTTGAGAAGACTAACCCGGAAAATTCGAAGGGAAGAAAGCACCGTGGGATTGTTCGTTTACTAGCTTGCTTTTAGAGCAACTTTGTCATTTTTCGAAAGCTTCATTCGTAGGTTAGGAAAGGAGCCCAATTCTCCCAGAGAGTCAAGAGAAGTGCTGAATTAAGAACAGTAAAATAGGAGAAATCTCAGGTTTATAGAGGGCGGAGCGTGCGCCTGGGTAGGAGGGGGAGAGGATATTATAGAAAAAATTGGGGTTCTGGGACAGTCGATTGGCCGAGAAGAAATGTGGATAGGGACTATCGATAGAGGAAAGTTCAAGTGCTGACACGGGGCGGGCGTGCACCCAGGTGGGTGAGGCCAGAACCAAAGCATGAAATTCGGCATTACCCTGTGGTCTACCTACGGAGGCCAGGTTTGTTTGGCTTTGTTTGTTCAAGGGCCATGGGCCAAAATTTCAAAATGAGCCTTATTCACAAAGGGCCAGGCTCTCACCGAAATGGACGGTGTCAAAGGCAGAATCACTGAATCGGGATCAGAGTAGCCGGTATAGGCCAGAAGTCTCCATAAGTGAGGACTGGTTTAGTGGATGAGGTTAAGTTACTCACTCGCGGCAGAGCGAGGTGTTCCATAGATTGGCGTCAAGAAAAAGGATCGTCTGGGTAAGAAAAAAAAACAAATAGCACCTTTTAAGCCTAGACGTCAGAAAAAGAGTAGCTTGGACGAGCAATTTCTACGGAATGGTGAGCGTGTCCGGAATTCGCGAAGCCGTGCTTACAGGAAAGTGGAGTCAACAACGGGGTGGTCTCTATACGACGTAAGCAAACCAGCCCTTTTGGCGCTTCGGCTGGGACCGTATGCTGAATGTTGGGGAGGGGATGGAGTCCCCGACGGTGGACGGACCACTTCAACTCGGTCCTTAGAACCGCCACAATTTGGTGCTTACCTCAGAACTAAGCCTTAAAGAGAGGACGGGTCCGTCCCCTCTCCAAGGCTTAGTCCTGGGGTGAGCAAACCAGCCCTTCTGGCGGAGCTGCTGGACCAGCTGCACCACTTGCGTCAGTACTCTCCTATCGTACCAACCGAGTTGAAGTAAACCGTCGACCGTTGGGGACCCCATCCCCTCCCCAACATTCAGCATACGGTCCCAGCCGAAACGCCAAAAGGGCTGGTTTGCTTACCTCCTCTACTGCAACAACCCACAACTTTGTTTGTGAACAAAACTTTCGCCCCAGGCGGGACTAGAACCCGCACCCCCTGCGTGTCGCGCCGGCACGGACGCCTTGCTCCCCGCTAGTCGCATAAGCATCGGGGTTCACCCGGCGAAGGAGCGGCGTCGGTGTCGGCGTGAGGGTAGCTACGGGGACTTACGCCGCGCTCGCTGCCCGCCACTATGCCACGCGGACACCTAATAGGCCTGAGCAGCCCCGACTGGCAGTACGCCAAGATCCGCTACGTATTGCAGTGCCATGGACTACGCCGAGATATTACTGTCCCATTGCTAGCTAGCTACGAGGAATTTATGGCCCGGCCTACGAGCGTTATACCGACTATGAACACACTAATTATATTACTAAATAGATAGTATGGTGCGGCTAAACCGCTACGATTATGAACACTACAAGAAAATAAACCATAGATTCATATGATCTTGAAACTACGATGAAAAAATAAACGACTACAACACAATACGGCTACTACCCTAGACTCACGGGTCGAACCCAGAAGTGCTTCTTACGCGGGGATGACGTGGCTCGGCTCCGATGTTCTTCGACGGGCATCCATGCCCGGAACCATTCGTTGACGTACGAACACTGGAGCACAAGTGGCGACAACAGACAGCAACGGCCAGCGGCTACACTCGACGGCGGCAGCACGTAGACTGAGACAGGCGAGGCGCGTGCACTCTGCGTCCCTGACGTTCTTCGAGAGACTTCGACAGCGCGGGCGCGCCAGGACCCGCGCACACCCGACCAGGCGCGACCCTTTAGGTGAGTCGTACGGAAGTCACGACACCTCGCTTTCGCAACGCAACGCAACATTCGCAACGCGAACTGCGGCGTTAAAACACAGTTAACAAACAAAACAAGCCACAACTTTGTTTTACGACGTCATAAAGAGTGGAAAATGGGTGACAACAAGGTGGATCAAATAAAATGTGTGTAGTGTGAGCGGGCTAAAGCAGAGTTCTGTTGTGAGTTCGATGGAAAGGAAAGGCAGAAAGGAAAGTGGATGGAGGCTAGCTGTGGAAAAGAAATCAAAGGTTATGATGGAGGGCGTTGAGGTTGGTGAAGCCGCAATCACAAATTCGGGTTGACCCACTACGCTTCGCTAATGCTCCTACTCTGACGCGGGAAAAGCCGAGTCTTGCATAATACGCATAACACTATTTTGTTCAATATTGTAGCTGTTGATCTTTATTAATAGCTATGGCATCTTCTGTGAGAAATCAGAAGGCGTTACCGTTTTTACTTTGCTAGTTTCTCAGGATCACCCTTTGTACATTTTTCCTTGCTTCTGCACGCAAACCATGTCCGCCTGTGACCCATCGTGCAGTAGCGGAAGCTGTTGTGAAGCTGATCAGGTAAGTCCTATGACTGTTGATAGCATCGTTGTTCATTAGCAGCATTTTGAGTTAGTTTAGTTAAGAATGAGAGATGTAAAGAAAGCGATGTGGACGGTGAGATCAGAGAGGCTGAAAAGATTCTGAATGCATTCCTGTGCTATGGTCTGTATGGTCGTGAGATGGCGTGCAGAACAATGATGTCATTCAAGTTAGCAAGCCTACTCTTTCCATGTAACATTTCATTATGATGTTTTCTTTGACGAGATGGGTTGCAGCAATAGGTCGCCGTGCGATGTCGCGTCCACTTTCAGTTGAAAGTTGTGCAGCAAGTGGCAAAAGTATGATTTGCTGAGATGTAGGCTGATGTCAGAATTCCTCTTGTCAGAAACAGAATCAGCTTGTCCGCACGACTTGTATCAGGTTGGCTGCAAGGTCATTTCCGGTGACACGCCTACTTAGGCTGCTGGTTTCGCTGACTTTCGCGACTGAGCGTGGCCCAGCGTAGCAGAGCGTACCTATTTGGCGCATCTGAATTGTAGGTGGGTGCGACGTCGGGCGGTGGCCTTTCACTACGCACTCTGTGCGTAAACATATAGTAGATCTTTATGCTACTTCTTTTCTATCAGTCGAGAATTATGCTTTTGCTCACGATAATTTTCAGAAAGCTATCCCCCACTCACAAGGAAATAATACTGAAGTCCCATAATGAACACATGCGCAATGTGCTCAAATGCGTAGATCATAACCAAGAGTAAGTCATTTGTAGTTCTGGTGTCCCATATGAATTTGGATTGTTTACTTCAGGATTTTGAAGAAAATCATAAGCTATGGTTTGAGTGTCTTTGGGGAAGAATTTGCGACTAAGACCAGAAGGATACGTCAAAAACGGTTGTGGTTCTGCTATTTGTATATCTTTTCATGGCTTCAATTAATTATCAATTGCAGACGTCCGGATCCTCATTACATGTCCAAAGTTCTGAGCGTGTTGCGTCAGATAGTGCGAGAGTGGACCACTGAAGGTAAGTAAATGGCCTGTGCAGTGCAGTGTAGACAATTCCTCTTTCTTATGCAGGAAAACCGGAACGTGATGCTACATATAAACCACTTTTGGATATTGTTCGAGAACGTTATTCATCTACCAGTGAGCGCAGCTCGATAAAAATAATGGTTCCTGGTTCTGGGCTTGGTTCGTCAAAATTTTTGACATGACATGCTTGTTTTTTTCGCAACTTTCATTGTAGGTCGTCTAGCGTTTGAACTTGCGAAAGAAGGTTTCACCGTCGAGGGGAATGAGTTCAGCATGGTTATGTTGATGACCTCCTCTTTCCTCCTGAATGCTTGCTTCGAGGTGATCAATCCTCTTTCATATTTGATCAGTTTCGAATAATGTGGCATCTGTTAAGCCAGAGGAGCATGTAGTATATCCTTACGCGTTGGATAAGAGCAATTCTTGGTCTTACGAAGACCAGACGAGACCTGTATACTTTCCTGATCTTGGCAAGTCAAGAAACGAGGTAACTGTTTTTCAACTTGATACGGCTTTTTCTTTGGCACTTCAAAGTTAACATCACGAGAGCTGTACTGCAGTACACATGAGGTGATTCATGTGAAAATGTGGAAGAATGCAGCGAGCACGGACATTCAGAGGGCTGCAGTAGCATGGGCATAAAGTAATTACCGCATAATATCATTCATTGTCCAAAAAGCATGTGAGCTAGTGAAAACTGGGACAGGATCATTTTCGCTGGATATGTGTTTATTCAATAGGATCGTAGGCGAAGTTGTGAAAAATATTGTTGACATCGAACGTTGGCGTAATGTGAGTGTGTACGATACTTTCTAAATTTTACGTTTCAGGCCCCTCCAAATTTCTCGATGATCGCCGGTGACTTTTTGGAGATAACACAATCGAGGTCATCACATTTCGATTGTGTGACTACTGCATGGTTCATCGACACCGCCAAGAATATAATCGATTATATAGGTAGTCTTCTACTGAGTTTTGTTTTTCACGAATAACCCTCCAATACACAGAGCACTTTGCCTGTGTTTGCTTTGCGAAATTGTTGTTGTCAAAAAATCATCGGTAGAGACCCGGTCAGGTTGGTGTTGGGACATGAACAAGGGTTCACGAACACAGGAAGTGCGGAATTTTAGCACGTCGTAGCCCCCATTATTCCGACCACCGCGTTCGTTCTCAAGATTGTTTTCGAAGGAATTCAAAGTCTGGGAGAAATGGATATATGTGAACATCTTTTACCTTTTTTGGCTAAGTGATAGCCAGCTTGCTGAGGGTGCCGCATTTGTCAAAATAGTCGGTCTACAATAAAAGTTTGCCATCAGTCTCAAAAACTGGCTTGAGGTGGTAAATTTGACGGAAAGGAAATGGGCATGTCGGACGGAAATGCATGCCAAAAAGCTTTCTTTTCCCGTTTTCAGCATTTCCACAATTTCCGGCTAAGTCCAGGGAAAATAAGTCGTCTTCTTAATTAGTCGTCTTTCGTTTTTCTACACGTTACCCACTACAAAAGCATTTGCAGCAACCAAAGAAAAGGAGTGTGATTGTTTGACTAGTTTTTCATCTGATCATTTGTCAGTGAATGAGGATAAATCGGTTTGTGGGCTCATGTGCAAAAGATTCTCCTTTATTTTATGGCAAATTGCGGTTGTTTTCAGAGACTATTTATAAGATTCTCAAGCCAGGAGGAATTTGGCTGAACGTTGGACCACTCACTTACCATTATGAGGATATGATTGAGGAGGTAATCCGTCTGTCTCAGTTCCAGATATGAAGATTAACTGTAGTGGTAGCGTAAAACAGCACTGAAGTTGTACCGCACTTACCTTTATTTCTAATGGTGCCGTCGATGCAGTTTCTATCCCAAGCGCGGTCAATAAGTGTTACGAATTTAAAGGATATCCCTCCAGGCGAGGCTGAGTATACTGAACATCGTCAAGGATTGCTATAGAAGTGTCGTGATTTATAAGTGCTGAACGACTTTGGCGCGGTCGCACGCTCTGAGGCACGAAAACTATGAACGTCTCCTTTAAGATTGCTCCCCCACTTTCGCGCTAGCACAGACGCCTTGCTCCTCGCATAAGCTAAAGAGCATCGGGGTCAACCCTGCTTAGGAGCGGCGTCGGTGTCGGCGTGAGGGTAGAACGGGGACTTACGGAGCTCGCTGCCCGCCACTGTGCCACGCGGACTCCCAATCAGGGTCAAGCGTGCGTTGAGGAATCCTCGACATGTCACAGGGGGGGGGGGGTCGTATTGGCCCGCTGGGGAGAGATCGGGCCCGATTGATACAGTAGGATCATCGTCGGAGGACAAACATCAAGGATCGAAGTCGATGCCAGGCCAGAGTATTTCCAATAACAATTGATTCCGCCCACACAAAATCTTCGTGATTCTAGAGGTGTCCGCTTAGCAATTCTTAGTTACTTCAGTGTTTTATCACCACACAAGTTAAAGAATCCGAAATTCGCACGTTTTCCAAGGGATATTTTATCTTTCAAGTGAGTCCTCAAATCTGAAGGGATGTGAAGCACACGGCGCATCCCAGAGTGGGCCCAGTTGGTTGCGCGCGCTTCAACTACGGCTCTCTGGAGAAAGAATCTCAATTCAGGAAAAATCAAGAGGATTCTGAAAGGGTTCATGTGAAATTACAGGAGGAGTACACCATTCAACAAGAAACGCAGCCTTCAGCGTCAAATTCACAAGCATGTAATAAAGTTGAGATACGCTAAACAATTTTACACTTTTGGAAAGAGAAAAGCACGAGGATTTCGAATCTGCTCCTACTTTAGTATGTAATCGCCCCTGAAAGGAGCTATAGTCGTTGAAATAGTGCCAATGTAGCGAAAAAGTACCTTTCGGCGGTACTCGGGCAAAAATCCTCAACGTGGCCATTTTTTAAATAGTGGAACGTATTTAGCAGTTCTAGTAACGTTGATAGAGCAAATCTTCTAGTTTATGATGACGTATTAACTTTTCAGATTGGATGAGTTTGAACGGAGTTATGGCTTTGGAAAGCGTAAAAACTCGCACTCATCACGAATTTTCCTCGTTAATTTTGCAAAAATCCTCAACGTGGCCATTTTTTGAATACTGGACGTATGAAGCTGCTTTAGCAACCGTTTGATAGAGAAAATCTTCTAGTTTTGTATGACATATCAACTTTTCGGATTTGACGAAAATGAAGCAAGTTATGGCTTCGGAAAGTGTAAAAACTCGTGCTCGTCATGAATTTTCCCCGTTAAAGGAAGCGATCACGCTGGCTTCCACGCTGGATTTGCTACCCTCGCGTTATCAATCGATAAGGTGTGAGGCAGTAATTGTTGGACGAGTGTAAGCCCATGGAAGATATGATACGATGAGATAAGAAGGTGCGGCTGCTTGATAAGAGGTGCACTCCAGAATGAAAACGGGACGATAACGATAACGGTATCATATCTAGCACGCTCTTATCGCACCCCTTTCCACATCGATAAGTCTTGGTTTTTGCTGAACGGAAGTGGATTTCGGCGCCTTATCACTCCGTTGATAAGGCGCCACTGCCACTGAAACTTCACGTGTTCTAACATTGGGCAGGACCCCTATCCACTCCAGTACACAGCTTTCCTTATCGTCCCTATGAGAATTATCGTGACCACTTCCTTTAATTGATCTAAATTTGTTATTTCTAATAGATTTTTGTGATTTTGATACTATATATAGAAAGAAGCTGTTCACAATACTCCCAAAACTGTTTTCAGAATGAAATTCGTCATGTTTGAAGGAAGTTATAATCATTGAATATTTGTTCAAAGTTCAAGTAGTTAGATAGGTTGCTCCCACGTCACCCTGATCATCAACACACAGTGGGCGGTATTCAATCCTTCCCCCAGGGGGATATATCCCCCTCCTCTGATTCAATCCTCTGGGGGGACAAAAAAGGGTTGCGTCATAGGACCTAGCATACCTCTGTGTTTCTACCTGCCAGACAGTTAGAGCAGCGCTACTACCCTCCACTGATGAAGCACTCTTTCCCCTGAGGGGTCGCGCTGCTCTAACTGTCTGGCAGGTAGAAACACAGAGGTATGCGAGTCCCGATTACCGCAACCCTTTTCCCCCAGAGCAATGGCCGATGTCAGAGTCTGCGATTGGAGCGATCGGTCAAATGCCAATCGCGCGACCATCGCGCGATTCGCGCGACGATCGCGCGATTGACATGAGTCCCATCATGACCAATCGCTCCAATCGCGCGATGGGCGCGATCACTCCCGTTGTGGCTGGCGCGCCCTCTCGATCGATACCTCAGTCAACGTATCGATCGAGGGGGCGCGCCAGCCACAACGGAGTGATCGCGCCCATCGCGCGATTGGAGCGATTGGTCATGATGGGACTCATGTCAATCGCGCGATCGTCGCGCGAATCGCGCGATGGTCGCGCGATTGGCATTTGACCGATCGCTCCAATCGCAGACTCTGACATCGGCACTATGAAGATTGAATCAGAGGAGGGATATTCCCGCCTGGCGCACCACGAGAATACCGCCCCTGCTGTTACAAAACTCTGTCACAACCAGGATTTCTCTCGCGAGGAGAGCCCAGACGAGCATACGGTTTGGCTGCAGGGTTCGCGCCCAGTGGGCAGGGGGCGTGTACGCTCGTCGTCTGCGGTCTCCTCCAGAGCCATCTCTCATGTAAAAACATGTCAAGAGAAGGTGCAAGCAGTTTTGATGCAGCTTCATCGTTAAAGTAAATCGCGGAATCGTTTTCAAATTGCTCAATGAAATAGAAAAAGGAGGTGGGCGCTCATGTCCTTAGGGGGGACATTTATGTAAGTGAGCCACTAATACAACTCGGGACTAAGCCTTAAAGAGAAGAAAGGATTCTGGGAGAGGATGTGGGCAACCATTGTTCTACCTGGTGTTTATTCCCAGTCCTGGGCTTAGTCCTGCATTCACCTACCAGCGGTTTTTGAATGCTCTGTTTGAATGTCCCCAAAAGGACATGAGCGCCAGGAGGTGAATTCTGAAAAAGGGGTAGGTTGTAGGATGACCCTTTGCCTGACAAGTCCTCATAATTCGGGCCGGGGAAGTCTTATGAGCCGGAAAAAGGTGGATAGAGGTGGGTGGAGGAGTGGAGGCCAGCTGTCATCGGTGGGCGGGGCTTGACCAAAGTGGGCGGAGTTTGCGACGAAAATTCATAACTCGGCTCCAAGAAGTCCCGGAGGCCGGGAAAAAGGTGGATAGAGGTGGGTGGAGGAGTGGAGGCCAGCTGTCATCGGTGGGCGGGGCTTGACCAAAGTGGGCGGAGTTTGCGACGAAAATTCATAACTCGGCTCCAAGAAGTCCCGGAGGCCGGGAATTTTCCTGGGTGGCTCCGCCCACCAATAATATTCTAGCTCTACTACTTCAACCACCCCCATGCACCTTTTTCCCGGTCTCCCGGGCTTCTTGGAACCGAGTTATGAATTTTCGTGATAACTCCGCCCACTTTGGAACATGCCTCCGCCCACCAATGGTATTTAAGCTCCACTCCTCCACCCACCTCTCCACCTTTTTCCCGGCCTCCGGGACTTCTTGGAGCCGAGTTATGAATTTTCGTCGCAAACTCCGCCCACTTTGGTCAAGCCCCGCCCACCGATGACAGCTGGCCTCCACTCCTCCACCCACCTCTATCCACCTTTTTCCGGCTCTTTAAGACTTCCCCGGCCCGAATTATGAGGACTTGTAGAAAATGCTGTACACTTCAGAGCGCGCTCCGCCCATTGTGGGCGGCCTCCGCCCACGTCATGTATGCTGGGAACACCTTAGACATTGCTCCCCTACACCAATTTGTTTTCTGCTCTGTAGGCTTTCTCCCAACCGAGTTATGAAATTTTTCATAAAGCACTGCTTTTTTGGAGAACGCCCCGCCCACCGGAGCTGGGCTCCACTCCTCCACCCACCTCCATCCACCTTTTTCCCGGCCTCCGGGACTTCTTGGAGCCGAGTTATGAATTTTCGTCGCAAACTCCGCCCACTTTGGTCAAGCCCCGCCCACCGATGACAGCTGGCCTCCACTCCTCCACCCACCTCTATCCACCTTTTTCCGGCTCACTAAGACTTCCCCGGCCCGAATTATGAGGACTTGTAGAAAATGCTGTACACTTCAGAGCGCGCTCCGCCCATTGTGGGCGGGCCTCCGCCCACGTCATGTATGCTGGGAACACCTTAGACATTGCTCCCCTACACCAATTTGTTTTCTGCTCTGTAGGCTTTCTCCCAACCGAGTTATGAAATTTTTCATAAAGCACTGCTTTTCCGGAGAACGCCCCGCCCACCGGGGTGGGTCTCCCTAATTCGATGTGTCTTACCAGTGCACACCTTTACTCACTTTTTGCCCCAGTTTCGAGGTTGTTTTGTCACTGAAATTGAAATCTTGG
>MU868768.1:1024-12019 GCA_036418205.1 Ostertagia ostertagi | reverse complement strand
GGGCTCCACTCCCCCACCCACCTCTACCAACCTTTTCACGAGCCTCCGGGACTTCTTGGAGCCGAGTTATGAATTTTCGTCGCAAACTCCGCCCACTTTGATCAGGCCCCGCCCACCGATGAGGGCTGGGCTCCACTCCTCCACCCACCTCCACCCACCTTTTTCCCGGCCTCCGGGACTTCTTGGAGCCGAGTTATGAATTTTCGTCGCAAACTCCGCCCACTTTGGTCAAGCCCCGCCCACCGATGACAGTTGGCCTCCACTCCTCCACCCACCTCTATCCTTTTTCCCGGCCTCCGGGACTTCTTGGAGCCGAGTTATGAATTTTCGTCGCAAACTCCGCCCACTTTGGTCAAGCCCCGCCCACCGATGACAGCTGGCCTCCACTCCTCCACCCACCTCTATCCACCTTTTTCCGGCTCACTAAGACTTCCCCGGCCCGAATTATGAGGACTTGTAGAAAATGCTGTACACTTCAGAGCGCGCTCCGCCCATTGTGGGCGGGCCTCCGCCCACGTCATGTATGCTGGGAACACCTTAGACATTGCTCCCCTACACCAATTTGTTTTCTGCTCTGTAGGCTTTCTCCCAACCGAGTTATGAAATTTTTCATAAAGCACTGCTTTTTTGGAGAACGCCCCGCCCACCGGGGTGGGTCTCCCTAATTCGATGTGACTTACCAATGCACACCTTTACCCACTTTTTGGCCCAGTTTCGAGGTGTTTTGTCACTGAATTTGAAATCTTGGTCGTCAGTACACTTCATTTCGACGCACGCGCCCACTGTGGGCGGGGCTCCGCTTAGCTGATGTGTGTTTTGTACTTCGTGAGACCTTGCCCACCCATCCCACACTTGACCCG
The DNA here is from genome assembly GCA_036418205.1 of Ostertagia ostertagi. Lineage (NCBI taxonomy): Eukaryota > Metazoa > Nematoda > Chromadorea > Rhabditida > Trichostrongylidae > Ostertagia > Ostertagia ostertagi. Next base: position 11,159 of record MU868768.1, on the reverse strand, counting down.
GTCCCTCCAGGCGGATCCCGAGGAGCTAGGGAATTTCGTGACAGACATACAGAACGACAGACGACAGACGACAGACGAAGCGCTTTATAGTAAGTAGGATAGTTATGCTAATGCGTTATCTATAGAATGAATGTTAAAAACTCGAGAAGAAGGAGCTCGTGAGCACAGCGGTGCCCAAGCGCGCGGTGCGCCCGGGAGCACAGTCGCAAACCGCGACATTGTCACCACGCGCGGCCACACGGTTTCGCGCATCAGCCAATCACCGTGGGAAAATCCAGAAGCCATGCCCCTGACCAAAATATGCATTTTATCAGCTAGCACAATTCAATGCTACTATTGCAGGATAAAGGGGGGAGAGCAGTTTACCGCTGTACCACGATGCTTGTTTGTGCCCTAATAGCAAAACAGGATAAACTTGCTCATTTCATTTTTACCCGCGTTTTAAGTAGCTTGCTCCACACCCTCCCCTACCCCATGGACTGGTTTCATTTCTCTGGCTCACGAATTCCTGTCACTTGTCTTACCATCACCTCGTTGAGAGCACTCAGGTGCCGCTCAGCACTACCGCGACTGGCTTCACCAAGTTGATAAGCCGTTTGGACAGAGCGAGCACCTGAAGTAAGGTGTGAATGATATTGTTCACAATACGCGACGCATTGACGCGTTGAAACGTGTGCCCTCGTTTTCTCTGCGCTCTCAACGAAGAGAGAACGCGTCGAGCAAACTCGCCAACTGTACTAAGCGCCGTTCATATAGGAGGTGGAGGATGGACACACGCTCGCGCGCGGCGCTCAGGCTCCCGCCCGCGCGGCGGAGCGTACGCTCGACCATTTTTGGATTGCTGCCCTGGACCGAAGGGGTAGCGTCGTTGTTGGCATGACCTTCAGAATGGCTACCGCAGAAAGCGCGTCGCTGCGAGCGCAATGTACGTGATTGCGGCAGGAACGTCGTAATTCACGCCTTACTTCAGGTGCTCGCTCTGTCCAACGGCTTATCTCCACCAAGTTCAGCAGTACTTCAACCCTCTCCGGACCGGAACTTCAGGAGCTGATGTTCCACGCAACTTCTATCAAGTGCCGTCACTTTCGGTGACACGCCTATCCCACCTTTCGCCTTATCGTCTCTAGAATGACATAACCTCCCCTTCAAAAAGGTTACGGGGCAGCGGTCAACCAACGCGTGAGAGTCCAGACAGAAAAGCACATACTTTCTGCTTTCTAGGACTAAGCCTTTTGAAGGAAGGAAAGAAAGCAGAGATGCTGTAATAGTGTGCATATGCGAGAGTGCCCAGAGAACACTACAAAACGCTGAATCACCAAGCCTTTCGGTTGACCGCTGCCCTTGGACGTCAAAAAAGCCAGAAAGTGTCGGGTGCAGACCATACACCACAAGTGACGACGGCCTCCACAAAATGCAAATGTTTTCTGCCAATGAAATGATTAGCCTGTTGCAGTTGTATTCGATCAGTTGACACTAATTACAACTATCATTTACTAAAATCGGCTATCACTATGAACCACTACTAACCAGCGCAGCGCCAAAGGCGGGGCATGGAAAGAAGTGCGCCTTGGGGCGGCTACGTATCAGGCGACGCAATGAAAGAATCGGGTTAAAGCGTGCGATTTTGGAGAGTAGAGACAAATCGATCGATAGAATAGGATGCAGTAGAAGTGTGAGATGTGAATGCAATAAGTCAAAAGGCCAGAAAGAGTTTCTAGTGACAGCACTCCGAGAACCAAGTGGAAGCATTCCCGTCGCCAGCATTTGTGACAGATGTCCGGCGGGAATTTGAACGCGTAGCAGTCCTTTCGGTTTTTCGAATTTTTACCAAAACAAATGCAATTTTTGTTCTTTTCGTTCTTATCGTGGACGATGGGTCTCAGCCAAGTGATATGCATGCCACAAAATCCGGAAAGGATTTTTTCAAAGCTTTCTGTGTAATTCGTAATATTAGATTGCCAGATATGTGCTGCTAGGCATTAATAACGCCATTGCAAGCATTTACTAATTTATCTTTTTGTTGTTTTTCAAACTCTTATCTCTCTGGATGTGTGCTTGGATAGCGCGCTCCGTGGCTCACTTTTGAGTTGTGCGCGTTTTTTTTTCTGATAAAAAAGAAAAAAACATTTGATGTTCCATTTTCAGTGTATGTACGCCTGTGTGAACTGCTTTTCTTTTGATCCTGTAGAGGATTATTACCAGAATGACTATAAATGCGCATTTTTGCAGATGTCCATAGAATTGCCGTACGAGGAGGTGATGCGAATTGTGCGACTCACGGGTTTCAATGTCGAAAAGGAGCAGCGTATCATCAGTTACTACACAATAAATCGGTTGTCTATGTTGCAAAATCAGTACACTTGTGCATTTTTCGTTGCAAGCAAACCTGTACTTTGTTGATTTTGTCATACTTTTGTTTATTGTAGGGTAGAACATTGGAAATTACTTTTATTTCGGAAAATTTGTTAGAATTCATAAATATACTTGCCTTGTTCAATGTTATTTGCCCTGATGGTTATTTCCATATACCGGATGGCAGCTCATCACAATAATGGGTTATGGATGTGGATCCTAAGACAGAAGCGATTTTTTCGCGTTCGGCAGTATTTTTCGCTGCGGGAACTCCAGGTCCACTCATGATCAGCGGTGGACCTGAGGTTCCCTGCAGCGAAAAATGTTTCGCGCTGCGAAACGCGAAAAAGTCGCTTTCTGTCCTAGTAAACCATAATCTGTGTTATGTTAACGTGTTGGGGAATAGTTGCGTTGCAGAAAAATGTTTTTTGTAGTGTCTTCCTAAATTTCCCCCTTGTTCCGCGATGTTTTCCCACTGCCGTCAATTCATTTACACTGGGTAGTACTTGACGATCTTCTGGAAAGTGGAAACGAGATATACATATTACCGTCGGGATATGGTTTCTATTCACAGATTGTACCTTTACATGTCCCTTCAGGAACCATTCACTTCTGACAATAGCAACACTATTTTTGCCTCGATATGTCCCTCTATCACAATGTAGAGCTTCTCAACGGGATTGTGAAGCATATCGAGTTGTCAAGCTCATGGACTTGGAGCAAATTTCTTGCGAGTGAGTTTTTTGGTGTAACATACTCTTGATACCTTTTCCTTTTGTAACCCTGCATTTTAGTTTGATTATGAGTCAGATACTTTAGATCTTGTAAAGATTGACGAGAAAGAGAAAAGGATGGAAGAAGAGGCAAGTAAAACCAGTGGAAGTGTGGATAAGAAGGAGCTCGTGGAAGACGGGCGAATGTGGCCTTATGTTGTGCCTGTAGATGCCTTCGCAGAGCATGTATTCGGCGAATACACCGACAAGCTGGTGGAGGGCGTTGTGGTGCGTTCTACTCACCCATTGGTATTATAAAGAATTCAGACATTTATTGTAAAAGACCACATGGTTATATCAAAGTACTTAAAACAGAAGGGCGGAAGTGGTGTAGTGGCAAGTGGCACGCTCACCACGCGAGCGGTCCGGGGATCAAATCCTGGGTCGTGAGTCGCCCGGGCCAACCAAGCCTTCCATCCCTCCGGGGTCGGTTAATTGGTACCAGACTTGTCTGGGAGGATAAAAACACTGACTTGTACATCGGCTGGCCCCCGCAAGTCATTGTATAGGCCACATCGCACAACGCCACGAATGTACAAATGGAAGTAGAATGCGTGCCGCATCCCAAAAAGGGATTGATCAACGGCAAATGCTTTATCCTTATCCTTGTCCTTATTTAAAACAACACCGCTTTTGGTAGCTGCATTTTAATGCGATGGTTGATGGAAACGGGCGCCAACTTATGAGACGCAGTTTTCTCGTAAGATCTTTCTGGACTGAGTAAGGTGATACCATTTATAAGATTGCCTCAATCCTGGATTTCTTGGCACCTTTCCACGCTCACCAGCGCCATTTCAGGGTGACCCGCCTGTTATACTTGTGCAACTCTTGCATATGGGAAAATCTTAAGCGTATGTGCCTTTTTTACCAATGCATTTGACAGTTTTAGGTCCTTTATTCCTTCGCAGTTTTTGCAAATGTTAAGTTGTAGTTGAATACATCTCTCTACAGATTACAATTTTTCGGTGGTTAACCCTCATTGCTACCCCATTTTGTTGCTACTCTGTCTTTCACTATTTCAGCATGTCAGCGTTGCACTGCGCGATATATTTCTTTCAACCGTTGCTATGTAGCGGATAAGTTGTCGAAGCGGGCAGTTTTTTGTTTCCATGAAGCCACTATTGTTTTTTGGCGAGTAATAGCTTTGTCATCATGATTTTGGCCCACCCTGTAGTTCAATTTGAGCTGCGCTCACTGCAGATCGCGTGACAGTCTTCGCAGCCATGTCTTCGAGCAATGCGCGACCTATCTTCTCTTTTTCTGGCTAAATAAAAGTAAAACCTGGAGAACCATGCCAATTCACCTTTAATTCATGCTGCATTAAAGACTCTGAAAAAGAAGGAAGTGGCTTGGTGCAAAATTGCCATTTCATTCAGATAGAATGGAAGACTTTTCTCATAGTATGTAAGATAGCCAGAACTTTCCATTCAGAAACCGAATCAGAGTCAAAGCACCAGAAACATAGCTACTACATATAATCCGCGGCGAATCGGACCCAGTAAATTGCTTTCAGGTCGAGTATGTCATGAAGGAATATGATGAATTCATGGATCATAACGTCAAGGGCATGTGGCTAGCGAAAATCGTGAAGGTTAGACATCTTTGTTGATTGTGTGCAAAGAAATGTTAGGCTGTGCTCAACTGTTGCAATCCAAAATTTCAAAAATGCCTCGAAATCGCGTTTAGAGGTTATCCATTTAGTACTGTGACAACGGATATGGCGTTCATTCGTAAGGTGTGTTATTGAATATCTGAATCCATAGTTTTTTTTCACAAGTTGATAACTCATTCATATGGGCTCTTCCTTTTTCGTCAACAGTAGAGTATTCCTTTGCCACGTCATACCCATTTATCGCCCATTTTTACACCTATCTAAGCAATGTTCACGCCAAACGGAGTCATCGTTGAAAATGACTGTCATCAGTGATTGGGTCATTTGATGACCCTGTCACCTGGATAGCCTGTCGTCGCCTTGTTCACCAATCCTCGTACAGGTGCCAGTAAAGTCTCCATCGTCCTTTCGCATGCTAATGCACTCCAGCCTTTCAACTCGATGAACGTGTAGGCGATCATTTCTTCGTTCAGAACTTTTGTGAGGAACAATGACCATCAAGCCGGTAGTCGTCCTTGTGTGTGTTTGGCTTCCCGAGATCTATCGGTCATCACTCTGGTCAGTCATCGTAAAATCGCATGACGTGTCCGGCCCACCTGATTCTTGATTCCTTGGCGAAAACGGCAGTGTTCTTGGTATTCAACCGTTGACGAGTTCTTAACTTCCAGTTTTCCTCTGCGCTTTTCTGCATAGGGTAACTCGAAGCATCATCTTCTCTTGAGCGGGTTGACACTCACCGCACGCTCGTCCTGTCTGCACATAGTCCAATTTGAGAAAAACCGAATAGGCCGTATCAAAGACCGTATCGAGAACGTTCAGGTAGTAGTTTTTGGGGCGCAGGTTAAGGCAGGAAGGGTTGCAGAATCGAAGAGATGGGGGCAGGAAGAGTTGCAGAATCGAAGAGACGGGGGCAGGAAGGGTGGCGTAATCGAAGAGTTGAGGACTTCTTTGTCTCTCCACTACCACTTCGATGATCTTGAGTGTCTTCCATGCCGCTCGCTTCTTTTTGCTCAGCTCTGGAAGCTAGGTTGCTCGTCACGTTTGCTTCCCGACCTAGGTGGTTTAGAAGACTCGTTGATGTTCCGCTTCGATGAGCGCGAGTGGAGCGGATGATTATGCGGAACAGTCTGTTTGACAGTTTCGTTAGATTTGACTACAAATCAACCTTTTCACGCTCTGTGTCGAAATCGAGCAATCGGTCGCTCTACTTGCTCGATTTTCTATGATGGGCATGGTGTCGCAGGAGTGCCAAGGTGGTGTACTTGTCGGCCATCGACCTTCACTCTCATGTCTTCTCATTCAAGATGCCTTTCTGGATAGCGCCGCTGATCTGGGGCAGGGTGAAAGCGGGTCGAGTCCTCGCCGACGATTCGTCGAAGATTTTTGCCTGTTCATTCCGCTCTCTCGCGCGGACATTCACTCTCGCCACGCGCGAGCCGTCTGTGCTCTCCGCGCGTACATTCACTCTCGACACTATTCTCAGATAGTACGGAGCCATGGTCGAGGATTTCCTCGACCGTCATACACTTTGGTCTGTGGAAATAAATCGCTCAGGCAAACCCTTCTATTCAGTTAGATGGTGATTGCCTTGTGAAATGAAGTTACGAAGTCCTGATCGTACAGCTGCAGTAAAGTTAACGCTTGTTCCAATCTATTGTAGAGGAACGCCCTCTGCGTCGACGACCTCTATGGCCGACTCGTCTCTGAGGAGTTCAAAGCTTTCTTCAAGACCTTGAACCTGAGACACTCCAACGAAGGTCACAATGTGTTGATGATCCATCGCGTTGAACCCTCTCAGAACCCTGTTTGCTTGGCTGTTCTTTATCCTGTGTTCTATCAATCGTCTTGGAGCGAATTAAGTGCGTGTGCAGCGTGGAAATAGATGCGCCAGTGGAATGGGCACTCAGGGTTTAAAGGAGACGAGGTCGATATTTTCGCAGGCGAAACGTGAGTCGGAGTGTCGGAGTACACTGAAGTTGCGAATCTTCCTGTGATTCGCTTCCAGATTTACAGTAGCAGCATCGTTCGTTCTTCACTTTGAAAGAGCATTACATTTCAATCGTATCCTCTGTTCCAACCAGTCCGATAAAGTCGTGGTTGATCTTCCTGGCTTGCCTAATAAAATGTTTGGAATAAGCTTCCAGATGCAAGCGTTACGTGCGTTGAAAGTACAGATCGCCATCTTAGTCTCTCTTCATTTTGATAGCCTGTATGGATTCTAGGTCTTACCAACTTCTCAAGCCGTCTCACCTGACGATGCCACTCGTATTGGAGGCTATCTCAGGCTCAGGGGAAATGCCGATTTTGTTTACTGAAGCAAATTTGACGAAACAGCTGTGGCTTCGAGTTTCTGTGAGACGCCTAGAAATTAATGACACTTCAGCTATCAGGGGCGGTGAATAACATGTATTGCTAAATTTGAGCGATATGAGATTTGGATTATGTATAGTACTAGTTGAACGGAATCTGGACTGCAGTGTATTGTTGTCAACTAATGAAAATTCTTAGAACAGCTAGATGTCTTCCTTTTTGGATTCCTTTTTTCTTTGCATGCTCATGATACTGATTGCACAATACCGTCGAAATTAACGTGCAAATTTTACTTCACTGTTATTGAGGGAGTAACGTTAAGAGTAGGTTTAATGTCTTTCACTTTATTTCTTGTTAATTGTTAGATCGCTGGATATCGCCTACTGCTGAGATGGGTAGGCGCTAATGAGGAAGGTGATGAGCGGTTCGATTTCTGGGTGAACATTGGCTCTAAAACACTTCACTCAGTTGGATAGTAAGTCTACCTTCTTATTTACATCGATCTTCGATAGTTCAGTGCTTTTATTTTTATTTTTCTGATACTTTTTTTCCTGTTCTTAAGATTTCTCTCAGTCTCTCCTGCACTGGAAAGTGCGTACGTTGAGCGGGTTTTTTTCTATTGTCAGTTTATCTGTAGCTGAGAAGAAGAATTAATACTGATTGAGAGGAAGGATTTTTTTGAATATTATCACCGATAAATATGAGTTAATGGACAATTTTACCACAGAAGGGATCGTAGCCGATTATCGTAGCTCTCATCTTGTTGGCTTTCCTTGAAACTTGTCCTTGGGCACACCACGGAGCAACCATTTCACCCCCAACTCAGTCTTCGATGGAGATACCTGTAGCAATACACCGCATTCACTCGTATAAGGTGGTGAACCGCTTGGCCGATATCGGCAGAGAAGCGCGAGGCTAAAAGTTTTACCAGATTTTGCCGTTCCTGACTTTTTCACTGAAATGAAACTTTTTCGAGGCAAGTCAGAAACGGTAAGATCTTTGAATGTGTTTTTCGGGGGAATACGGCGATGTGACACAACGTGAAGTCACCTTCGACTCTGTCTTATCGAGCAAACTTGACTCGACTAAATCGGGCTCGTGTTCCAGAAATGAAATTATCTCTAACACAGCCGCTCAAGAAACGCGCGATAGAGCATTTTTTGGCCTAGTGTCTGAATCCAAATCACCGTAATGGCACATATCGCCATTAAGTAGATGTGATGATTACACTGGAATATGAAAATAGAGGGTGTGGAGTGGTTGCGTGGTGGGGAAGAAGGAGAAGAAGTCATTAAAAGCACTAACAATATGTACGAGTTTCCTTGGTCTGCGCTGTTGACGTCGCTGCCCACCTAAGAGCACGTAGTGAGATAACTTTAACGGTGTCGATGTGATTGTATGGCAGAAGGATACAAAAGAGCATTGTAGAAAGCGATGCACATATACGCAACGATGGTGTGCACTGATCCAATGGTTGCTCACTGGTCTATGCTAGCGCTCTTCCTACGTGCTTCGGGTCGTTTTAGTGGCATCACCTCTGCAGTTTTGGGACGAGCAGCCTCATTACAAGTAGTTTCATAACAGTAAACCCATCGCGATTCGTATATAAGGAGCGTTGTAGCCTACATTAAGAGGATCAGGAATCTCCGAATCCCTATTCTCACAATATCCACTGTATGAACGCGGTAAAACAGAGAATTCGTGAGCCAGGGGGAATGTGAAGACTTCAAGGGGATGGTGTGTACAGAGAATCATTAACATGCGTGAAAGTCGAATGTGCTGTCACTCACAGAGCTGTAATTTGTCGCCCCACTGTTCCACCGAAGAGGTTAAAACGAGCAGGGCGTTTCGCCACCGATCGCCTTCTCCCACAAGTACCCTAGCACCCAGCTGTTTTTCCTCTACGGTGAGTATAATCTAGGACATGTCCGAAATTCGTTATTTGAACTATTAGCAGACGTCTCGTTATGTCATGCCCGTTATGTCATGTTATAGTACGCGTTTTTGAGAGACGTCTTGTAGATGTTTACAAGTTCACAACAGTAAAGTGAATGGCTGTGTAGTAGCTTCGCAGAGAATTTAATGTATTTCAGTGGCTCGTCGTTGCAGTATAATCGACTCACGTATGTTTTTATGCCACCAAAATTCGTTGCTGATCGCTGGCTAAGTGACGGTGAAGAAGCGTTGTCGAAACATATCCAGTCGACAATGATTCCTCTGCAGCATGTCCGAACCTTGCGTAAGCATTTCGAGGATGACAGAAAACGCATGATTACCGACACAAAGTTTCAAGGTATGTGAATTGATGTAAATCTTCGAGGTTTGTGAAAAATATAAGAAAATTTACCTTGTTATGACGCTGCATGATCAGATGTGCAAAAACTGGCAAAACTGGAATAATTCTTTTAGGAATTTTCGCCTTTTAGGAATTGTGGGCGCAAAAAATAATGTCATGTGAGAATTACATGGATCATCGATGGCTGGTGAAGAGGTTAGGGAAAGGGCTATGTGCTGTACTGTAATCCGCTTTCGGAGCTGGAGTTCGATGAAGTAGCTAACCATACTTACAGTTTTAAAGAGATCCTTTTCTTTTCATTGAGAGTTGACTAGCGCTGTTCTGTGTTCTGGTTCCAAGAAGAAATTGCGCTCTTGTAATTTTATCAAATTTTTAAGTGCATAACGTTTGTTGAAATAATGTGGAGGGAACAGTCACAATGCGATCCGTGGATGAAACCCAGCCTAGACTGGTGACGGCCTGTATACCTCCGGTGCAGTTTTATGCGCGATTTTTTGAGACGAAAACGCTGAGTTGAGGGTCGACTGGCTAGCGCAGTCACCAATGCAGACACTCTTGTAAGGCTTTTGCTGTCATGAGTAGTGCATTCCGGAATGTTTGACGTCATTCAACTTATCATTCTCGAATTCGCCCATTTAAATAAAAGCTCTTTTCCTGAAAGTAGTTAGATGATTCGGAGTGGTTTAATGAGTGCAGGTTGTAATAGGTGCGTAGGGGTAGAGTTCAGACTAACTGCTAAAAAGTTATTGGCGGGCTAATACATATATTTCCTGCCACGTCCGCCCATCGAAG
>MU868767.1:50137-65332 GCA_036418205.1 Ostertagia ostertagi | reverse complement strand
CAAGTCTTGGGCCTTGAAGTAGACTTACAAAGTTCTATAAAAATTGCTGTGAAGACGTTTTTTCCTTTTTTAGATGCGAAGATGACGCCAACAAGCAGCTTCTGATATATCCCAAAAATGGTTTGAGACTTGCTTATATTATGCAATGCCTTGCGCAGATTTATCGCCTTATAGTGAACGGGCAGCAATCCACAAAACGGTTCGTTTTTATAACTACCGTAAGTCTCTTTTGTTTTTCCACGAACTGATTTCTTTATATCTTCTCTTTGTGAGTTAGACTCGCTACTTTTAGCGACTTATATTATGAACGTGTATCGCTCTATAGGACTCAGTCGAACCTGAACCGGACAATAACTGCAATATGTGATTTCCTCGATGAACCACGTCTTGCGCTGAATGTTGTGAGTCTTAATTTAAACGGATTGTTATAGACAGAACATACGATTAATTACAGGTACAATCTTTCATTGTTTTGACACTTCAAAACAGCATAATTTTTACTTTTGTGCGGGGTGTGAGGCATGAAGCTCTTCGTTGTCAGTTGCTCGGTTTTGCTGGAAAGTGCCAAGTTCGGGTACCCATGTTATCTTGCATCATAGTGGCTCAGGCACCCTTCTTACGCAGTGCTCACTAACAACCACTCATAATGCAGTTTAACACACTGGTGACAGTGTGGCACGACTGCGCGTCCCACTTCGGATGCCACGTGTGACATCGTGACGCGGTTGCGCGTCCATTCACTTCTTTTTCTCACTCATGCGCGACTTCTTCGCAAGTTGCTTATATTTATTGTGTAGATTGCACCATATATTTAGGCGGAGTGGTTGGCAGTATTAGCAAATATGCTCCTGTTTAGCTGGAATTTTTTGAGCCCTACGAGTTTATAAATTTGGTTCATTCTTCGTTTTTGTTTTATTCTCACAAGCATAAAAATAGAAGAGTAGCGGAAGTAAATCAAATCTATACGAGTGCCAAAATATATGTCCGGGCTGGTTCACCCCAAAATACTTTCCCGTTCTTTCACTGTAAAAAAGTGGATTTTGGTTTTTCTTTGCCATTAACTTCCTTCTGATCGGAACTCTACTAACGTGAAATCCCGTTTAACTTCCATTCATTGAACATTGCTAAGATACCTCTGTGCAATTCATGTCTTGAATGGTGTCTTCCTAGGACAAAAAGCGACTTTCGCTTCTCGTAGCGCGAATCTTTATTGTGCGAGAAGCCCAAGTCCATTCCTGATCATGGTGGGGTGGATTCTGCAGCGAAGAAGTTTCGCGCTGTTGAGAGCGGAAAAATCGCCTTCTGCTCCAGCGGTCTACACCCATCTTGCATATTTATCTTGCTTAAACCGCGGAAAGGAATGAGTTAGCCACGCCGGCAAAATTCCGGCTGTTCCGCATTCTTCAGCCACGTGGCCGAAGAAGTCAAAACGCGCGCTATTGTCAGTGTTGGTGAAATACCAGTCAGCCACGGATAAGATTGCTCGATTCCAGATGAATCGCACAGAATTTATATGTGGGAGTCCGCTGAGAGTTTACGAAGGTCAGAAGTCATGCAAGCCGGGCTGGAGCGATGTACCTAGAAGTCCATCCTCAAATGCCTGTGATTTTCTCGAACTCATCATGCCATGCCTTTCCCTTGTAAGCATCAAAATTCGTTGAATCTTTTAGTATGAGGACTCATTAGAGCGCCCCACTGCTTCTTCCAGCTAAGCTAAGCTCCCTCATTCATATATCTACATGTTTTCAGCGCCTTTCACTTTAGAGTGCGACGCTGTTCAGGCTCTCAGCCGCTAGTCAATTTCAGTAAAAGCCTTCGCAGGAACGCTTAAGAGGTTTAATCTGATATTCCAATACACATGCACAAATACATATGCAATACACGAATATCAATACCAGTAAAATTGTGGCAGGAGTTAGCCGTTATAGAAGCTGGCAGGGGAAGCAGGAAGCCCTGGTTGTGTGTGGGAGGAAGATGCTCGCACCGGGCATCAAATGACCGTCCCGGCTGCATCGTGCCTTTCTGTGGTGAAAAAGAGTGGGTATCACTTTATCTATTCAGGAAGTTTTTGTGAAGTATGCGAAGAAGCGATAACTAATGAGAGAGCGATCATGTCAAAGAAAGGACAGCCTTTGGTGACATTACAGATAAATAGGTCTGCATACAGAGAAAAGTGAAAAAGTTATGGGAATAGCTTCATCCTGAAAGCGTAATTGAACTAAGTAGAACATCAAGCAACGAAAAGACTGATGTGATTACTGATAAGGGAATTTTTATGCCCAGAATGCGCAGACACTGATGGACCTACAGATAGAGGTCCGCTCACAAAGAGTGCTGGGGTAATGATTGAATGAAGTCAATCGAGATGAACAGCTAATCTGATTGATATGAATAACGACATTTATTTATTTAGTACATGTACCTTGCGTACATGAAAACAAATCAAGAAAACAAAATCAGTCTAAAACAACAATGATGATATCATACCCATAACAAACCAGAACACAACTGGTAAAACAATGGAGAAAGTAAAAAAAAACTGAGATGAAAATGAAAAAAACCATGAAAAACTTCAAAACATAAAGGTCGTTATAAGCGAAGAGACGAACTCACGCCACAACTAGCGTCGCCGCTTTTCGGGTTGATTCTTTTTGTATCGGAGAGGATTCATGAGCCCAAGAGCTTCGACTTTTGAGTTACTGGAAAATTCACATTTACGTTACCAGTTGACAGTCGCACGGGAGAGGGTTGTCGCGGCGCACTAACTCATTCCAGCAACAGTGATCGATTTTCCATGAAGGAAATTTTCAAAGTGTGTGAACTATTGCATCTTCTTGTGCAAGAAATGCAACGAGCATACATTAAAATGGAGATATTTCTCGCAGTTTTGAAGCTTTCGAGTGGTTTGCGTCGCGATGCCCACTGCATATCACATAACACCATATTGTTGAGCCTATGTACGTTTTCGCAGCAGTGAACATCATTTGTAGATTTCCAGTAGTAAAGGGATGTTGTCTGGCGCTCTAGCCTTCCTGACCAACGAGCAGAAATTGATTGACTGCCGTAATCAACAAGTGTTAATTTCAGGTAGGATTTGAGCTAGGAGTATGATAAGCTGCAGTATATGCAGTTACTTTCTATTTCAAGGAGGGCTCATTTCAGAATCCTTGACAAGTTTCCGTGTTATCAGTGATATTCAATTCATAATTGTCGTTGAGAAGGATGCCATGTTCAAAAAACTAATCGACGAAGGTTATTTTACAACTTTTCCGAGGAGTCTGCTTGTGACGGTCAGTTCTTTTCATCTTACGACTAGCCTCTACTAACGCTGCTTTCTTCTGTTAAGGAGCTCCACACGTAGTGCTCTCTTGGAACTAGACCGTAGAAGCACTAGGCTAAAAGATTCCTGTGCACTACTTTTGGTGCTCTGCATGCAAACTCTACTAGCAAGAGCTTTTGGAGAGTTACTCAATTTTCGGAATTTGTAGATGTTATATTACTAGATATTGTAGATGTGGTAACATGTGTGTTTTAGCACATCTAATTTTATTCCTCGGACCTCTGAGGTTAGTCAGCTGATTCACGAAACCACTGCTAGGGAAGAAATCATGGATGATCAAGAGTTGGCCAGCGCAATATGTTGGGTGTGCAAGTCTGCCCCCACCGGGTGTCACGGAAAGGGCGACATGATTCATTTCCAGGGGTGGAATCTTAATAAGTAATGCAAATATCTTTCTAACTTGCCATTCATAATATGCTATCGTGGTAATGAGGAAGGGGACGTAAAAATTTGGTTGTAAATAAAATGCTTGCCTGTTACGGACCCTGAGGTTCAAATATGCATATTTTGACTCAAACAAAAGGTTTTCTTTCGTAGTAAATTTCTGAAGTCTTTTCTCCTTTGCCAACATTAAATGTGTTCAATGAATTCGTTTGCTGAAAGCATTGGAGTTCTAGAGGTTATAAACTGGACAAAGGCTCATTAACTATTATACCATACTAGGTTTCGTAGCATTTCTCTTTTAAGGCGCTATGCAGACGTTTGAAAAACTGGCAGTGAATAGGTGAGAGGCCTAGTGAGTGAAACGTTTGAAGCACAGTTCAGTAGTTCAGCTAGTTCATTTTTAGCAGGGTCAATTCTGCCGGCGGCGGCCTTTTCCCATGGCTCTGGGGTATTTTGGCATTTTCTAAGGGCGCATGCATAGTTGGTCGTCCGATCGTAACGATCGCAACGGTCGCACAGCAGTGGATGCGTATCGATCGACAGACTTGCCTGAGTATTCCCGACGATCGATACGCATCTAACCTGTGCGATCGTTACGATTGGATGACCGACTATGCATGCGCCCTAAGAGTCCCACTATAACAGTAGCCTGTGCTCAGAGAGCTGCGCATGCTGCGTAACAGGGAGATCGGTTTCATCACCATGTACTTGCATGTTTGCGAAGTTTTGTTAAGTATCGTTACCGAAAATGCTCAGACAAGGTTCATAGGTTGTTGCGAAGAATCCATTCTACATAGCTTGAGCATTTCAAAAGAGAACAGGTCGTTCTTATCGGATGAAAGAAGGAATCAGCTATGCCTTATTCGGTAGCGACTTTCTCAACATCCCCAAGAAAATGTGGTTCTATCAAAACTTTCACTCCGTTTTTACCGTCGTTCGATATCCATGCGTACCCTCACCAACCTTCGAGGGTCTCGCCAGGGTTGCAGTGTAGTTTGGAGAGCTACAAGCTCTCCAAACTACCACTACACAGTACTTTTTTCATAAATACGAGTCCAAACAGGCAGGATTTTTTCCAGGGAAAGGGATATCCTGATATATGCACTCGTAAAGTTCTGCGTTGGTTAGTCGAGAAATTAAATGTTCCAATCTACGGCTTATTTGACAGCGATCCCCATGGTATCGTTATGTACATCTACCTTACATTGTTTTGAAGGGCCATCTCCATATAATCGAATTTAGGTATCGAGATAATGTTGACTTTCAAATACGGCTCTGTATCAGATTCCAGAGAAGGAAGAGGGTGCAATGTAAAAGAAATCCAGTGGCTTGGGTGTGTTTGAGAATCTCGTTTTAAATTAATTGTCCAGTAATATTGACACTTCTAATGAAAAGCGATCCAGATATACCCTACTTCTATTTTTTTATTAGTGTTCTTTCTATTTTTTTATATTTGTAATGTGAGTGTTTTCTTGCGGCGGGACCTGTGCAAGGACACAGTGCAAAATTTAACAAAGCAAGTCAAGATCATTTGCTGTTCAAGGAATATTGTTCAAGGAGTTTTGTTTAGATTTAGACCATCAGATATCTCGCAATTGCCCATTGTGCGACATCAATATTTGAAGCTTGGTAATCACGACTTTATGAAAATAACGAAGATTCGGCGAAGAGCTCAAGGATTGGGAGAACGCGATATCGTTACTGAGGTTTTTCATTTTCATCTGTTAAAATGTTGGGATTCGTAGCGTAGTAAATTCTTTCCTTTTTCCTTTTAGTCATAAGTTTTTGTCCAGCACAACATGATTTGTTAAGCGTCAAGTTCTGCTGAGCATTCTGAATGCCATCGGAACTTCAAGACATATTAGTGACGTAGCTTTTAAGGCGCGGAAATACTTTGTCATTATCTCACATTTCGAGTATGGAGTAGATATACTTGGTACCGGATATCTTAGTGTCGTTTTTTCACCACGAGTTTCGGACCACCAATATTTTAATTCAGAATCCGGGGAGTGAAACGGCATATTCATCGAATGACTCATTAGCCCTTTCCCATTTACCAGTATGAGTGGAAACCTCGTACGATTAAAGCTAGGAATTTTTTGAGTCGAAAAAGAGAGGTAGGTCGAATTTGACATCATCTGACAAATCATCCCTCTCACTTGCTAAAAAGTTAGGCCTGGACAAGAAGTATACAGTTAGTTAGAGTAGGGTCTGCACTGTATGGTGGAAAATTTAAAACTTACCAGCTCAACTGGACAATTTTTTCTTTTTTGCCACATAGGGTCAAAAACGCACCCTTTTTGAGCACACGTGAGTAGCAGATGAGCACATTTATTAGAATTTCTTGTGCAATCAACTTCGTTAAAGCGTTTGTGCATCATCGATCAGTCACTGCTAAGGTGTCCTACCATTTCAGCACAAGACTGGTGCAGCCCCGTCTCGACTGATTTAACTAGGGCCACCTTTTTGACGACGATTGCGGGCATCACTTCAAAGACTTCACTGTCTTTTGAGAAAACTGTGAAAAACCGATGAGCATTTAAATGGTAGTATTCCCTCCAACAAATGCAATGTTGGTTTGGTGGGCGGAAGTTGTAGCTCTCAGCAAGAATTTTGAAGCATTTGGTACACACATGCGAATTTGCACACTGGACCCAGGAATTTTTCAAAAAAAGTATAAAAATTGGGGGAAAGTTAAATTGTGAACCAACAATAGAAAACAATAAGCAACATATTTCGCAGTATTAATGAGCAAAAAGGACTTTCTGAGATATTGATTTTCCATAGTAATCGGCCCCAAAACTTCCTGAACTCAGAAAAGCGACACTAAGATATCCGGTACCTAATAGTAGATAATCGTGCGATCGCATGATTGAGACATAGCCACTTCACACCTGAACTGCGAATAAGGTACAAGCCAGCCGCAACGGATGGCACCAGATCCAAAATGACCAGATCTTCAGATCCAAAATTACGTGCAAGCAAGGCATTCTGTTTTGTTAGCATCGAGAGTTTCAGCTGGACCTGTTGCGTTCACTACGTACCAAATTGGAATTGGAAGCGCTATCTTCAATAGCCCCTCAGTATATTATTCGTTTTTATCTCATGCCTCGCCTAGCTTCATTACCCTCACCAAGCTCTCGAACGATTTTACCGCAGATTGAAGAACGGTGTCATGAAGAGAATGGCATCGATCGTGAAGATTGCGTTGAAAAGTATTAAAAAACGTTTGACGTTGTGCCCGCCGTAGTGGGATATTTATTTGCTAATGTGTTCATTACGCGTATCATATAATAAATTGTGCCGTTTGCCATGGTGACATTGAATATAATGTTAAACGTTTTGAAGTTTTTTTTTTCAAAGGTTTCAATGCTCAGAGGTTTTTCGTTAACGTATGTTAAACCATCTCGAATTTTTTTGTTCCACATCATTTCTATTTCAAGCTTTTGTTTTCGATTGAATTTTTACAAGTTGATGTTGTTTCATGGTTTATTCTCATCTCTCTCATTGGCAATCCCTGCAAAAATTGTTTCTTTTGGATGCCATGGGAAATGTCTTTCAAATTAACTGTGCATTGTATACGTGATCATATAACAATAATCACTGCTATGATAAATATAGTCTGTTGCGTATGAAGTTACACTATAGTACCTTAACTTCCCACCACATCTTCGTCTTTTTTGGGTATGGATCCCCGCTGGAGGAGTCTGGTAAGTAATTTCACTTTTCATGCTGTTCTTCTGTGTAAAGGAAACCGATCGGAGGGTTACACACGCTTATTCATAGACGTTTTAGGATATATGTTGACTCAACTAATTGTAAGTGTGGGCTTCCTACAGCTTTGCTTAAATGGCACATACTAAATTACAAGGCGAGGTGCTGCTATTTTGGTGGTCGACAATAGAGAAGGTAAGCTTCTTGGGTGATCTAGTTTTATTAATGAATGGAGAGGGCTTTCAGCTAGATTCCATCTTTTTCAATAATATGCCACCCCAATTTCTTTCGCATAGTGTGATGACATCTCTTTTTAAGTCGGGTTACTGTCACCGCAGAGATGGTCGGTTGCATTGCCCACTGGCTGCCTCATTTAGGGGTTATTTCCCCCTTTCTTTGGTGTTCGCACGGCGAGTCGAAGATTTGCGAGCTAGCATCGTACCTCGCCGCCCTCGCTAGCCTTATCTGTCTCTAGCAGGCCAAGGTCGCGGTGGATGGCTCGCTCACAGACTGCGTGCCTGGCCGCGCAATTTTCACAGTTCTCACCTGCTCGGCCTTATACGCGATGAGCATGGCTAATTCTTTGAATTCGTTGTCACGTCTTCTACCGTAATACTTGTTTACTTGTCCCCTTCCTCATGTTTGCTTTGGTCGGTGGCATTGTTATGTTTGAAATACTTGAAATCCATATTTAAAAACTAGGTGTTTCTTTTGGTTACGAACCTAGGGGTTTATCGAACAGTTATGGGTATTTGTTCGTTTTTATCCACACAACACGGCGAAGTCCACTTCGCGCACTTCGTCGGTCGGTAGCGTTGACCTACTTTGCTGTAATTGCTCTTCCGTGATATCGCTGTAACCAAGTGTGTGCTTCCGTGGTATGGAAATAGAGCGTTCTTATCGTCCAGCTGGTGCTTTTGCCTATTGTTGCTATTACTGTATTGTTATAGCAGATATTTACATCCTGGAGGGATCACTTTATTTCGGGCAATCGCGTCTAATGCACATTTCTCCTTATGACTATCTGGTCTCCTGATCTTACAACAACCTATATGACTAACATGTCTTCTTATTTGCGTCCAGCTGGATAATAATGAGCTCTCTTTTGGTGATATGCGCCTAATTTAATTGATAGGCTGACACGTGACAAAGTCCTGTGTTAGTGGTATTACAACTGTCTTCCATTTTGCAGAACCATTTTGATTTTATTATGGATGATCAACATTGTCATACTCACACTAGACTTTCACAATACCACAGTCTAGCTGAATCGGATTCCTGAAATATTTTATTGGGTGAATCTGTGCACTACTTCGTCATATCGAAGGAGGCATGATCTATGCTCGAAAGTAATGCTACCGATTCATCCCCATTGGTTTTATTGCCGGTATTCATCGGGGAAACGTTGTTTTTCATTGCTCTGTTTTGCATTCATTCAAAAAGAAAAAACCACCACCCACACACAGGGACGGAATTATGGTTAGATTTCTTCATTTGAAAAAACAGAAGTATACAAGTGGTGGAAAACTTTAATATAATGCAACTTTACTTTTCAAGTACGCTTTCATGTGTGCAGTAAAATGCTGTTCATCTCCAAAGAAAATGCTAAGAGAGCGATCATCACTAGGAAAGGATAGGTAAACGTTTTTCAGTTCAAGCATGATGGTGACAGGTAGTCTTAGCTTGGCATCGCTTATTGACCTTGCTTACTGTCGGTGGGATCACATACGGATATCGTTAGCGTTCGTGCATCTAATGGCTACTTATGACTGTGTCGCGGAATCGTGAGAGTAGTACACGTGTTTGCTAAATGACAGATAATAATGATTTGTTGATGAAACGTACGTCAAATATTCTGACCATTTTGGCTAATGTTTTGCCAAATTAGGAAGAATGTGAAGACGTGTGGCGTATTTTCACAGCAGCTGTGCGCATTCCTATGCATGGAGCTCAGAAATGAGGTTATATTTTGCGAGCTTTCTGGCGTAATACATGGCTAAGCTATTGTGTGAAAAAATCTCAATGTGCAAGTACTCGGTGCACTCATGCTTAGGAAATGCACTGGAGCGGAAATTCGCTTTTTCGCAGTGGAGCGTGGTGGCGGCTGCCTTGGCGAAGTTATTACGCCTGGAATGCGTAGCGTTTCTCCTCCTGGGGTCAGGCCACCTGAAATGAGACGCCGTTCATTCGCTCGGAGTAAGCTTAGGACTAAGCCTAAGTCCAATCATAAGCTTAGGCATAAGCCAATTGTGTAAGCATAAGCCTTCAACCTAAGTCTAAACCCAAAATCTTAAGCTTAAATGATCGCGCAAATGTGGTGACCTGACCCTCAGGAGGAGAACGCACGTCTCCCGAGGGCTCTTTAGTGAAGTCCTACTTCTGCGTTCCATTTGCGAGCCCCTGCAACTCCCAGAATTTTTAGTTTGAGAAATCGCTCTTTGTCTTGAACGGTGTCCTTGTTGAGAGCTTTACCTTCTCTTCCTTATGTGCTCTTATTCTGGAAGGCGCTGAGAAGGGGAAAGTCGATAAGAAATGGTCAACTGCTTGTTGTCGGAATCTTAGATGCATGGCTAAAATCGTTTGCTCACTCATTTTCAGTTTCATCGTCCCAGATTTGCGTCGCGGCGGAAGTTGGATTCAGTAGTGTGCGTGGTTCAGGGAGGGGTTGGCCTGAGATCGCGCGCGAGTGTGCGCGAGTGCAGCGTGGCGAGAGGTGATCTGCTTTCGAAACTAGATTCTACATAGAAAAAGAAAGAGCATCACTTCACAGTGGTGAGGTGTGTGTGCAAGGCGCGTGTCAAGTGCGTCGTGACGTTATTGCTCTTTTTTTAGTGAGAGTGTTGAGGTGAGTGTGTGTTTTAGTGCTGTGTGAGCGCGTAATGAACACAACTTATTTTATGTTGGCCTTTGACGAGCGTTCATTTACAAAATGGACTGAGGCGATCGGAAGTTCGAGTATTTTTTCCGACGGTGGATTTTCTAAAATTTTCCGTTTTGTTTGTATATTGTAGTTTTTCTATTTCTTCGAATCGATTTCTTTGTTTTGATTCGTTCATCCGCTAAATTAGGGGAAATGGGTTTTATCAGTTGCGTGAAGCAAAAGCTTTATTGCGGTTTATTTCAGGTATGCGATACCTAATCGTGTCATTTCTCTTCATACATATATCCTACGGTCAGTTCTCTAATTATTTTCGGCAGTAATCTATATCGGCATAGCTACTAAGTTTTCTCAGGTGGGTGTCGTTATATGTATCCACTCATAAGATGCTGATTGCGAGTTTGGGTGAAGATGGTTGCCCTAGTTGGTCTCAAAGAGATTCGGAGAGCAGTGTGGGTATTTTGAGCAGATTAAGTTCTTGGAGCTATTATGAAGATGTTGAATTACGGATAGAATATTGTACGTCTGTTATTCGTGCCAAGCTTTCCATTATACTACCTGGACCGTACCAGCTTTTCTGCGGTATGCTCGCCAGACTTCGACCCACACGGCTTTCATAAAACGTACCAGATATGTGCAAGCTGCTGTCGAATGCTTGCGAGAAGACGGGTGGGTGGTATGTGGCAGTGCAGTGAATAGGGACGGGCTTATAAAGTCCTAGTAAGAGTTCGAGTAGCGATAGAAACCGAAAGGATCCGATTCGGCCCATATCTCCGCATCCGTGTGATAACATTCGATTAGCCAAGAATTCGCGGCGAAAGAGAACAGTAGGTAAGGTAAAGCAAAAATTGGTAGCATGCCGAAAATTTTCATATCTTTGAGGAAGAGTGTGGTTTTTGTTGTGAAGAAATTTGACAATGCAATATCTCGCTTATTGGCCTCAATTTACAGAGAAAGAATCGCCATGCAATCCTTTCTATGTACGGTGGCCTCGAGTACGATTGAACTTCAAGCCAGTCGCTAACGCTCGGTTGTCACTTCGTGCTTGTGAAAGCGCATGCTCCCTTGGTGAAGATCCACAAACGCCAGGTCGCGTATTCATTTTTGCTAAGAATCCTATGAAATTTCTCGTATTCGAATATTATCTTGACACTTGCGAAGCAGTACGGTTCAGGCCGTCTACTGGAATGTGCTGCTTTGAACCATCACCCATCGCCCGATGGCTACGCTCATCATTGTGATGTTTTTCAACCACATCAGCTTCAAAACGTTGACGGTTACGTAGAGGCTGACGATCGTTACTCATTTTATTGGAAGTACTGCCTAAATAGTGAGTTAACAATCTTTACCAAAGTTAAGGGGGTAAATTCTATTGCAAAAGTCTTTAATATTGTATAACACAGAGAGGCACCAAAATTTTATTTCAAAAGAATTCCAAAAGTTCAGAAAGTTCAAAAATTCCAAAAACTCAAAAGTTTCAAAAGAGCAAAAAGCTATTTGAAAAAGAATCCTTTTGAAATCCTCCGCGATATTTCGGTGTTTAACACCTTCTTCAGGCATGTGTTTGCCACTGCCAAGTGTAAAGCTGCCCTTACGGGAGCCGCGCCTTTGGAGTGAAGAGAAATCTTTTGGAATTTTTGAACTTTCTGAACTTTTGGAATTCTTTTGAAATAAAATTTTGGTGCCTCTCTGTGTTATACAATATTTAGGTGCTGATGAGGCTCCGGGACAGCACAATATTAAGAGATCTAAATTTAACTTTCAAAAAACACGTATAATATAACTTATACTAATGTATGCTTCAAAAACTCGTTTGGTGACACATATTTCTTTGTCTACTGTTTTGTACCTCAAAACTGAGTAGCCTTGACAGATGACCTATTTCCATGGTTGGTCCAGGGTTTTCGTAGAACAATAGCGGAAATGTTTTTTGATTTGCACAGGATACAATCTCAGATAGTATCTGCGCATGGGATTGGTTTAGTCTTCGATTGAGAGAAGAAGTCCGTGAATTAGTTTCATCCTTTCCGTAAGGAGTGCTGTCGCGATAAAATCATTTTGCTGGGAATGAGATGTTGAACAGATTTTTTTATGTGGAAAACAGAGATTATTCGATAGTTTTGATATGATGTTCAGTGATTGGAGAAAATAAATTGCAACTTCAATAGTGACGACTAAATTTATAAATTGTGTTCACTTTGCGTACCTATTTGGAGTGAGAAGTGTTCATAAACATATCAGCTTTGCGAACAAAATTCAAGCAAGGGGAGCTCTACCGGTATCATAGCATAGTCCTTCGATCAGATTCTGTCTTGGCTCTTCTCTTCGAGTAAGAACCCATGGTGACTAGAGGAGTGACTGTTTACCTCATCCGCCACCAGTCGCCGATAATATTATGCTAGTGGACATTCGGTCACTTGTAGGATGCTGAACGGGCGTCATATATGTGGCCGTTTTAGTCAATGTTGAGCGCTTTATCTTTTCTTTATGGAATTGTAACGGATATGCAGATGTAATACGTCAACTTCCTTCTACCATCGGGTGGATGTGAAAGGTAGCAAACGGCGCCGCTAACACATAAGTAATGCAGTGATCGAATCCCGGTTCGAATACCATCAAAGCTGACTGAGCTCTTAGCCATGAAGAACTAATCATCGACATGCGCCTTATTGTTAGTGCTGTAGTGATGTAGTAAGAG
This sequence comes from Ostertagia ostertagi, assembly GCA_036418205.1. Lineage (NCBI taxonomy): Eukaryota > Metazoa > Nematoda > Chromadorea > Rhabditida > Trichostrongylidae > Ostertagia > Ostertagia ostertagi. Next base: position 52,318 of record MU868767.1, on the reverse strand, counting down.
GTGGCGCTGCATACCATGCGCACGGTCCGTAGATAAAAATGCCAATTTATGCGCCATCCGAGCCATCCAAGCCTTCCATTGCTCGGCGTTCCGAGGATTATCGCTAGCCAATGTGGGAGGATAAAGCGTTGATTTGTACATCGGCCGAGCAGGGCATTGATTGCTCAAATCGTGTTCGAAAACTGCTAATTTCGATTCGGGAAGAGGATGGCGTGGCGTATCCCAAAAAATACACCGTGCCGAATTTTCCTTTTTTGCTTGCACTATGTTTTTGACTCAATTATATGTAGATTTTTATTTAGTGAGCTGATGTCTTTCAGCATTTTTTGGGGTGTTAATCTTGTTAATGTTCTGTGTTTTAAAATTTCTCTTGGTAACGTTTTCAGCAACGCGTAAATGTGGAGGAGAGTACGCTTTTACGTACCACTCTGACCGCTACATGGACGCACGAGATGTCACTCGAGTGATTAAAAAAGGCAGTCTGGAGGAGTGTCCTCGTTGAGTGCCTTGATGAGAAATCGTGAGTAATTTGTAGAATTTTTCCGTGTTCGCCGCTTCACCTCTGACCGCATTTCCATTCCTTTCTCGGCTTGAATTTATTCTTCCACTCAGTAATAATTATACTATCAATAAGTATCCATTTTTGTGTGTCTGAATGTGTTCACGTTGCAGTGTTCCGTGTCGTTCGATTTCATTCAATCGAACAGATGGTGGATGCCACATATCAGCGGACAGTCAGCTCACTAAACCACAAGCTATCCACCTTAACAACAACCCGAATTTCCGAATTGATTACTACGAAAACAACTGCTACAACTGTAAGTAAATTCACGGAAGTTAATGTGCTGCTACGTCCAACAATTTCAAGCTTTTTCCCGATCTATTGACAATAGGAAATTTTGCAATTCAAGCGAAGATTCTGACTACTGTGTGAAGCAATTTTGTAGATTGAGTGTTGACGTCTGACCTAGTTGGTTCCGACTACTTTTCGGATTAGAAAAACGTGCGTGACTAATACCTCCGTAGTTTGAAGAGGATTAAATGGATGCACAATGGCTGACCTTACGTGGCCCCTTTTGACATGGCATGGGGGAAAGTCCGAGTTCAAATGGTAGTAGTTCGCAACCGGTTAATAGTGTCCGGGATGCGAGCGTATAGAAATTGTGGACAGGTTTTCGTGGATTTGTTCCATTCATACTCTGCAAGAGACAGATACGCATTGGATTTTATCAACGGCTCTCATTGAGTGAGGCCGCCTTTGGTGTGTAATAGATGAAATTTTCTACTCTCTCAACAATAATATAGAGAATATTTGGTGTCGCTACCACTGCGTACCATCATTTGAACTTTTGCGGAATTTCTGTCCGTTTGGAAAAGGAATCAAATCCTATACGTTGTAGTGTGAAATGATGCGGTATGAAGTTGACTACTGTAATCAATTATGGATGTGAGATAAGCAATGTGACACATCCTCGGCTATTTAGGGAAACGGTCTTCCATAGATAGTATATCATCGAATCGATAAATGTTATAGGAGCCAGAGCAGAAAGATCAGATGTGTCCTAATAGATCCTAGTTGGGTCCTATAAGCGGAAAACTTCCTTGAAGGCAGTGCATATGATCGGCGTGGGCGATTTTTATGGTGTCACTCAATGCGCTGGAGGACCATCTCCTAACTTCCTTCCGACAATCACGCATAGTCACCGAAGTCGCTCCGCCTACTAGCCTTCGTGTTCACTGCCTTAAACGGCGCTCTACACATTGCGCGGTGCGAAGAGTTCTTCAAAGAGGGAAGACGAACAGGTCAATATTATCATTTAAGTATTCATCGAAAAACGTGCCTTAAAACGCTGGTTTCTACCCAATATCTCCAGACTTCCTTTATGCTACACCCTGAAGGCAAGGCATGGAAACCCCAGAATACTTTGTTCTCTTGAGGAAGGAAAAACAGAGAGCTCAATGACATTTCGACACGCCCTTAGTTGCGCGCCACCACACGCACCGCGCATCCCTTTTCATTCTGGCACTACTGCGTTTACATGAACCTTAATTCGAAGGCTCTTGTAAACACAGTAGGGATATGGAAGACAAACACTCTCCTGAAATTTGTTGGTTCTATCAGGCTGCTGTGAGTTTTTGACGATATAATCCCTTTGTCCTCATGATTTTGGTCCTTCCTGT
>MU868767.1:33495-50037 GCA_036418205.1 Ostertagia ostertagi | reverse complement strand
ATATGACTAACATGTTTTCTTATTTGCGTCCAGCTGGATAATAATGAGCTCTCTTTTGGTGATATGCGCCTAATTTAATTGATAGGCTGACACGTGACAAAGTCCTGTGTTAGTGGTATTACAACTGTCTTCCCATTTTGCAGAACCATTTTGATTTTATTATGGATGATCAACATTGTCATACTCACACTAGACTTTCACAATACCACAGTCTAGCTGAATCGGATTCCTGAAATATTTTATTGGGTGAATCTGTGCACTACTTCGTCATATCGAAGGAGGCATGATCTATGCTCGAAAGTAATGCTACCGATTCATCCCCATTGGTTTTATTGCCGGTATTCATCGGGGAAACGTTGTTTTTCATTGCTCTGTTTTGCATTCATTCAAAAAGAAAAAACCACCACCCACACACAGGGACGGAATTATGGTTAGATTTCTTCATTTGAAAAAAACAGAAGTATACAAGTGGTGGAAAACTTTAATATAATGCAACTTTACTTTTCAAGTACGCTTTCATGTGTGCAGTAAAATGCTGTTCATCTCCAAAGAAAATGCTAAGAGAGCGATCAACATCATTAGGAAAGGATAGGTAAACGTTTTTCAGTTAAGCATGATGGTGACAGGTAGTCTAGCTTGGCTTCGCTCATTGACCTTGCTTACTGTCGGTGGGATCACATACGGATATCGTTAGCGTTCGTGCATCTAATGGCTACTTATGACTGGTGTCGCGGAATCGTGAGAGTAGTACACGTGTTTGCTAAATGACAGATAATAATGATTTGTTGATGAAACGTACGTCAAATATTCTGACCATTTTGGCTAACGTTTTGCCGAATTAGGAAGAATGTGAAGACGTGTGGCGTATTTTCACAGCAGCTGTGCGCATTCCTATGCATGGAGCTCAGAAATGAGGTTATATTTTGCGAGCTTTCTGGCGTAATACATGGCTAAGCTTTTGTGTGAAAAAATCTCAATATGCAAGTACTCGGTGCACTCATGCTTAGGAAATGCACTGGAGCGGAAATTCGCTTTTTTCGATAGAACTTGGCGCTCCTTTCCGATGTTTGAGGGCCCGGATGCGTAGCGTTTCTCCTCCTGGGGTCAGGTCACCTAAAATTGAGACGCCGTTCATTCGCTCGGAGCAAGCTTAGGACTAAGCCTAGGCCCAATCATAGGCTTAGGCATAAGCCAATGTGTAAGCATAAGCCTTAAGTCTAAACCCAAACTTAACCTTAAGCTTCAATGATCGCGCAACTGTGTGACCTGACCCCAGAGGAGAAAAGCACTTGCGAGCCGCTGCAACTCCCAGAATTACAATCGCGCTTGTCCTTCCCAACGGTCCTTCGTTGGAGAGCTTTCCCTTCTTCCTTATGTGCTCTTATTCTAGAAGGCGCTGAGAAGCGGAAAGTCGATAAGAAATGGTCAACTGCTTGTTTCGGAATCTTAGATGCATGGCTAAAATCGTTTGCTCACTCATTTTCAGTTTCATCGTCCCAGATTTTGCCGTCCGCGAAGTTGATGTCAAGTGTGCGTTCAGGGAAGGTTACTAGATCGCCAGCGATTTCCTTAAATCATGCTGCGAGATATCTGCTTTTGAAACTAGATTTTATAGAAAAAAGAAATGCATCACTTCACATGTGACATTTGTCAAAGTGCCTTCATTCTTGATGTTTTGCTCTTTTTTTGATTAATTTGTAGATTTTTTTTTATCTTCTATAGCCGTAATGACACAACTATTTATGTTGCTTTTGAATCGATTTCCTCGTTTTGATTCATTCATCCACTAAATTGGGGGAAAACGGGTCTTAGCAGTTACGTGAAGCAAATGCTACTATTGCGGTTTATTTCAGGTATGCGATACCTAATCGTGTCATTTCTCTTCATACATATATCCTCACGGTCAGTTCTCTAATTATTTCTGCAGTAATCTATATCGGCATAGCTACTAAGGTTTTCTCGGTAGTTTTGTGTACCGAAGTCACTCAAATTCCATTCATAAGATGCTGATTGCGAGTTTGGGTGAAGATGGTTGCCCATTTGGTCTCAAAGAAATTCGGAGAGCAGTGTGGACATTTCGAGCAGATCAAGTTCTTGGAGCTATTATGAAGATGTTGAATTCGGGATAGAATATTGTACGTCTGTTATTCTGCCAAGCTTTCCATTATATTACCGGGACCGTACCAGCTTTTCTGCGGCTCGCCAGACGTCGACCCACACCTCTATAACGTACAGTTATGTACAACTGTGTGAAAGCTGACGGAAGACGGGTGGTATGTGGCAGTGCAGTGAATTGGGACGGCTTATAAAGTCCTAGTAAGAGTTCGAGTAGCGATAGAAACCGAAAGGATCCGATTCGGCCCATATCTCCGCATCCGTGTGATAACATTCGATTAGCCAAGAATTCGCGGCGAAAGAGAACAGTAGGTAAGGTAAAGCAAAGCTGGTAGCATGCCGAAAATTTTCATATCTTTGAGGAAGAGTGTGGTTTTTGTTGTGAAGAAATTTGACAATGCAATATCTCGCTTATTGGACCTCAATTTACAGAGAAAGAATCGCCATGCAATCCTTTCTATGTACGGTGGCCTCGAGTACGATTGAACTTCAAGCCAGTCGCTAACGCTCGGTTGTCACTTCGTGCTTGTGAAAGCGCATGCTCCCTTGGTGAAGACCCACAAACGCCAGGTCGCGTATTCATTTTTGCTAAGAATCCTATGAAATTTCTCGTATTCGAATATTATCTTGACACTTGCGAAGCAGTACGGTTCAGGCCGTCTACTGGAATGTGCTGCTTTGAACCATCACCCATCGCCCGATGGCTACGCTCATCATTGTGATGTTTTTCAACCACATCAGCTTCAAAACGTTGACGGTTACGTAGAGGCTGACGATCGTTACTCATTTTATTGGAAGTACTGCCTAAATAGTGAGTTAACAATCTTACCAATAGTTAAGGGGGTAAATTCTATTGCAAAACTTTAATATTGTATAACACAGAGAGGCACCAAAATTTTATTTCAAAAGAATTCCAAAAGTTCAGAAAGTTCGAAAATTCCAAAAACTCAAAAGTTTCAAAAGAGCAAAAAGCTATTTGAAAAAGAATCCTTTTGAAATCCTCCGCGATATTTCGGTGTTTAACACCTTCTTCAGGCATGTGTTTGCCACTGCCAAGTGTAAAGCTGCCCTTACGGGAGCCGCGCCTTTGGAGTGAAGAGAAATCTATTTTCTATTTTTGAACTTTCTGAACTTTTGGAATTCTTTTGAAATAAAATTTTGGTGCCTAGGTGTATATTTATTTTTTATACAATATTATAGGTGGGCTTGAATGAGGCTCCGGGAGCAGCAACAGATATTAAATATGATCTGCACTTTAATTTCAAACTCGTTTGATTATATATAATATCTTTACCTACTGCTTCAAAACTCGTTTGATTACACATAATTTCTTTGTCTACTGTTTTGTACCTCAAAACTAAGTAGCCTTGACAGATGACCTATTTCCTGGTTGGTCCAGGGCTTTCGTAGAACAATAGCGGAAATGTTTTTTGATTTGCACAGGATACAATCTCAGATAGTATCTGCGCATGGGATTGGTTTAGTCTTCGATTGAGAGAAGAAGTCCGTGAATTAGTTTCATCCTTTCCGTAAGGAGTGCTGTCGCGATAAAATCATTTTGCTGGGAATGAGATGTTGAACAGATTTTTTATGTGGAAAAACAGAGATTATTCGATAGATTTGATATGATGTCGTGAGTGTTCAGTAATTGGAAAAAATAAGGTGCAACTTCAATAGTGACGACTAAATTTATAAATTGTGTTCACTTTGCGTACCTATTTGGAGTGAGAAGTGTTCATAAACATATATCGCGCTTTTGCAAACAAAATTCAAGCAAGGGGAGCTCTACCGGTATCATAGCATAGTCCTTCGATCAGATTCTGTCTTGGTTCTTCTCTTCGAAGTAAAAGAACCCATGGTGACTAGAGGAGTGACTGTTTACCTCATCCGCCACCAGTCGCCGATAATATTTATGCTAGTGGACATTCGGACCACCTTATTGTAATGCTGAACGGGCGTCACAATGTGGCCTTTCTAGTCAATGTTGAGCGCTTTATCTTTTCTTTATGGAATTGTAACGGATATGCAGATGTAATACGTCACTTCCTTCTACCATCGGGTGGAACTGAAAGGTAGCAAACGGCGCCGCTAACACATAAGTAATGCAGTGATCGAATCCCGGTTCGAATACCATCAAAGCTGACTGAGCTCTTAGCCATGAAGAACTAATCATCGACATGCGCCTTATTGTTAGTGCTGTAGTGATGTAGTAAGAGGTGGCGCTGCATACCACGCGCACGGTCCGTAGATAAAATGCCAATTTATGCGCCATCCGAGCCATCCAAGCCTTCCATTGCTCGGCGTTCCGAGGATTATCGCTAGGCCAATGTGGGAGGATAAAGCGTTGATTTGTACATCGGCCGAGCAGGGCATTGATTGCTCAAATCGTATTCGAACTGCTAATTCGATTCCGAGTGGAAGTAGGATGCGTGGCGTATCCCAAAAGAAATACACCGATGCCGAATTTTCCTTTTTTGCTTGCACTATGTTTTGACTGACATATTCAATTATTATGTGTTTTGCTTTATTTAGTGAGCTGATCGTCGTTCAGGGCATTTTTTGGGGTGTCATATCTTGTTAATGTTCTGTGTTTTAAAATTTCTCTTGGTAACGTTTTCAGCAACGCGTAAATGTGGAGGAGAGTACGCTTTTACGTACCACTCTGACCGCTACATGGACGCACGAGATGTCACTCGAGTGATTAAAAAAGGCAGTCTGGAGGAGTGTCTCGTTGAGTGCCTTGATGAGAAATCGTGAGTAATTTGTAGAATTTTTTCGTGGCTTCACCTCTGACCGCATTTCCATTCCTTTCTCGGCTTGATTTATTCTTCCATTCAGTAATAATTATACTATTAATAAGTATCCATTTTTGTGTGTCTGAATGTGTTCACGTTGCAGTGTTCCGTGTCGTTCGATTTCATTCAATCGAACAGATGGTGGATGCCACATATCAGCGGACAGTCAGCTCACTAAACCACAAGCTATCCACCTTAACAACAACCCGAATTTCCGAATTGATTACTACGAAAACAACTGCTACAACTGTAAGTAAATTCACGGAAGTCAGTGTGCTGCTACGTTCAACAATTTCAAGCTTTTTCCGATCTATTGACTATAGGAAATTTTGCAATTCAAGGCGAACTGACTACTGTGTGAAGCAATTTTGTAGATTGAGTGTTGACGTCTGACCTAGTTGGTTCCGACTACTTTTCGGATTAGAAAAACGTGCGTGACTAATACCTCCGTAGTTTGAAGAGGATTAAATGGATGCACAATGGCTGACCTTACGTGGCCCCTTTTGACATGGCATGGGGGAAAGTCCGAGTTCAAATGGTAGTAGTTCGCAACCGGTTAATAGTGTCCGGGATGCGAGCGTATAGAAATTGTGGACAGGTTTTCGTGGATTTGTTCCATTCATACTCTGCAAGAGACAGATACGCATTGGATTTTATCAACGGCTCTCATTGAGTGAGCCGCCTTTGGTGTGTAATAGATGAATTTTACTCTCTCTCAACAATAATATAGAGAATATTTGGTGTCGCTACCACTGCGTACCATCATTTGAACTTTTGCGGAATTTCTGTCCGTTTGGAAAAGGAATCAAATCCTATACGTTGTAGTGTGAAATGATGCGTATGAAGTTGACCTGTGTAATCAATATGGATGTGAGATAAGCAAGTGACACATCCTCGGTTTTCTAAGGGAAACGGTCTTCGCAATAGTATATGCATCGACTTGATAAATGTTATTAAGGACGCAGAGCAGAAAGATCAGATGTGTCCTAATAGATCCTAGTTGGGTCCTATAAGCGGAAAACTTCCTTGAAGGCAGTGCATATGATCGCGTGGGCGATTTTTATGGCGTCACTCAATGCGCTGGAGGACCACCTCCCAACTTCCTTCCGACAATCACGCTTATGACGTCACCGAAATCGCTCCGCCTACTAGCCTTCGTGTTCCCTTGCCTTAACGCGCTTTAACAGCATTGCGGGGTGCGAAGAGTTCTTCAAAGAGGGAAGACGAACAGGTCAATATTATCATTTAAGTATTCATCGAAAAACGTGCTTTAAAACGCTGGTTTCTACCCAATATCTCCAGACTTTCCTTTATGCTACACACTGAAGGCAAGGCATGGAAACCCCAGAAAACTTTGTTCTCTTGAGGAAGGAAAAACAGAGAGCTCAATGACATTTCGACACGCCTTAGTTGCGCGCCACCGCACGCGCCCATCCCTTTTCATTCTGACACCTACTGCGTTTACATGAGCCTTAATTCGAAGGCTCTTGTAAGCACAGTAGGGCAGATCTCAATCGTATTCTGTTTCGCTTTGTGATATGGAAAGACAAACACTCTCCTGAAATTTGTTGGTTCTATCAGGCTGCTGTGAGTTTTGTGACGATATAATCCCTTTGTTCTCATAATTTCGGTCCACCCTGTTAATGGGAGAGTGCTATGTATACGCATTGCATTTTCTATTGCAAGCGCTTTTAGCTGAATTGTCACTTTTCTTGTTCGAAGGTCCCCTCCTGAATTCCAAGATTAAACACAGTAAGCCTGATGCTGCATCACAGAAAAATCTATCTTTTTTTAGTGTCCGATACATTCAAATTTGAGGAACAGTGGGCCGAGAGGATGAATTCTTGTCAAGGTATGGAATTAAAATTTGAGTTTTCTATTCATCAAAATCCTTCAAAGGAGCAGGAGCTTCCGGAAGTTCGAAGCTTTTGAAGATATTTTCAAAAGTTAGAGTCATTTGTATATGTGTGCGTGTTCAACTCGTCACTTTTTACTTTTGTCTAATCCACGAGAAGAAATATTCAAGATAGTTAGAAGGAGAAGATGGCGCTGGATTGATAAAATTGAGCGAATGCCTAAAAAAGAGGAGTCGAGAGTAAACAAGGTGGGTTAAGTGCTGTAGTGAAGACTGACGGGACATGAACAAAGTAAGTTGAAAAGCAGAAGGTGACCTTGGAGCAAAAATGGGAAGAGTCAGAAAATGAAACCAGTGACAGCGATGAAGAGAGCGTGAAAGTTTGTGACATTTTCAGATATTTGGATTAAGGGTTTATGTTGAACTACCTGTTGTGGTCTTAAGTGGACTTGTATTTGCATTATTATTATTTTGAATTTCATTCCTTCATTCATTTCATAATGCATAATTGATGCATAATAATGTAGTATAGGGTTAAATTTGTGAGCTTATGCTTTGAAGACCTATAGAGTATGTAGTTCTATAAAACTTCAGGTGAAAAGCAAATTCCCCTACACCGGTGCTCTTTACGGACTCTACGATTTCTTCACGTGCCGCATCGAACCGAAAGGATCAAACGAATTTGAATATCTCTTCCCCTCTCCCCATACATCAAAGAATTGCAGCGATAGTATACGATTTCAGGCAAGTATTTCTTACAGTTCTTGTTTTATTATTTTTTGTTCAACCTAATTAATAATTAATGATCAGTGACACCCAGAGTATCAGATTTCTGGATTTCCTGAGAATTTTCCTGTTCTCACTAGACCCGTCTGCTTTGGGTTATTCGGCTGGCACGGTTTTGTGTGCGCCTACCGAAAACGTAACGTAAAGTAGAAATGACTACAGTAAGTTAAGTGCACATTCGATGATCAGTTGGATGTTTTTGCAGTTATTGGTTTGTGTATTGCACTAGAAAACGAAAGCAGAGGTGCGAATTAGATCGTAAGCTTCTGGGGAAATTGGGAAATGAACAGTGCCAGGGCAAGAGATGTGTGAGGCTGGGGACAGGCGAGAAGTGTTAAAAGGGCATAACGGCAAGCGAGACTGCGGCAACCTTGCTAACACCAGCGGCAGCTGGCTTCGGCCAGCTTGTCGCGCACTCTCAAGCAGGGAAAGCTGTGTCAGAAATCTCTGCTTAGTAGTGGATGAACCGCTATAATCAGAGTGAAAAGTGTCATTTGAAAGGCTTCAACCATTGCACTTTTTTTCGGAAGCTCCAGAGAGTCTCGTTTTACCGCGAAGCTGAATGAATCCAGCTGGATGAATTGATTCCGTCGAAATCATGCAGCAGTTCAAAAATATGGGAAGCTGCCATTCATGCATCTTGAAAATGCGCGACACGAGTGTTACTTTCCTTCTCTTCGGGTTTTCAGAGGGTTGGGGTAGGCAGGGTAGCCCACTTTAATTGGGTTCTTGGATTTTAATTCCAGACGCGTTGTCATAGGTGCATTCTATAATGTCACAGGTTCAAATAGCAATTCTCAACGAATTGTAGTGTATCAAGTAGTTGTTATCCATTTCTCTTTAGCATACTCTCTTTTGAGCTTTGCAACACTGCTGACATTGGGACTCGCGTTTTTTTTCGCCGCGTAAGAAAATGCATGCTTATTTGAGGCACGGCAAATGAAAAATTTTTCGAGCAGATTCCGGTTATGCTGTCGTTGCGTGTTCGTTGGGAAGGCATTGCCCATATTTAGGGTCCATGTTATTGGTAGTCTGTGCATATCTCTTATTGTAAGCGTTTCACGAAGTGTGTAACTTTTGACAATTAGAGGTCTGTCCGCCTTCGGCAACGGATTTTGAAGCGGTAAGCACTTTAGGACACATCCGCGCATTCAACTTTCATTTGGAATCGTGATGGCATTTTGAACACGAATAGTTCTGCACAGTGATTGAGCGACGTCGATTGACGACGGCGACATACGATATGTTTTTCCTGGATCGTACGCGTGGTGAATAGCGCCCCCTTGCCACAACATCACTTTTGTCGTTTTAATCGGTGTTCTTCCTTATATGGATCTGATTTTTCTAGCACGTTTCCCCCACAAAGTCCCAGTCACCCGCTGACAAAAACGTGTGAATCCCATCATACGTTTGTAGACTATGACGATTTGAAAGTTCTATACAATTTGTCGATTTGGTATCTTCTTATGCTTTGCCAACAATGGTTTGCTAGAGTCATGTCATCACTAATTTGATTCTATAAGTGTGATTAGATAGATATGAGCTTGTTCAAGATTGAGTGCCTGTAAACATTTTTATACGTGGTATGCTGTACTTGGGTATAGCTACTCTAGTGGAGCTTTTGTAAATTTATACACATCGTGCTTTTGTTCTAGGAGATCAATATGGGTGGACGGTTGCTTCTACAGATGGAATCGAACACTGTATTTATCAGCGTACGATTTAACATTTCAAACGAATATGTCCTTTAGTCGTATCGTAAGGCGAAGTCAAGTAATTATGCTGTTTAGCAGAAAGATACGTTCGGTTCAAGGTCCGTTGAATCTATTTTTTATACCTCTTAGGTCGGTTTTAGAATTTGCTAAATTATAATAGCTTTCTTAGTGGAGTTTTGTAGTTGTCGACAACAAATTACCGAAATCTGCGTGATGGCAATGTATTTATTGATGTGTTTAGTCAAGCTTTAATGCAGCATGCAATGCTACCTTGGTTGTGTAGATTGATTACCCATTCGCGACAATGTCAGCCACCGGTGGCTGACGCGAAGATGTCCACTTCGGACCATGTCAGCCACCGGTGGCTGACGGGCTTTAAATGGAATTTTTGAAAACAAAAGGAGGTCTCTTGGGAGATTTTCTTTGCTGTGAAGAATCTTCATACCCTCATCTATCTAGGCCACCCCTGGGCAAAGGAAATCTCTATCCACTAGAATTTTATTGAAGAAAAAATAACCTGACTTAAAAATTTCACCGAAAAAGTTGAAAATTTTTTTTCCGCTGAAACTTTTCCCATGGGGGTTTTCGAGGGTCCTGATCTCAAATATGATATCCATTTTTGGCGCTGGCGCCAAATTGGCGCCATTTGGCGCCAAGGGTGTCTTCACCAAATTCGTTGTAAACTTGCGTATGGGGGTTATTTGAGGCCCTGATTACGAATATGACATTCGTTTTCAGCGCTGGCGCCAAATTGGCGCCAGTTGGCTAAGGTGTATTCACTCAAATTGCCATACATAATTGCGTATTTGGGTATATTGAGAGCCTGCGAATTAAGATATGACATTCGTTTTAGTCGTTGGCGCTATTTAACACCTGTTTCCTGCTCGCCTGCACCTTCTCACTATTGGATCCAATCAGGACTAACAAGGGGGGTCGTTCAGGATGTTGGAAAGCTTTTTCGAAACGGTTTTCTGTATGTTATGGGAGCTCATGCGTAGACTACGAAACCGAGGTCTATTTCGCTGAGCAGCCCCGCGAAGGCAAAAAAGGTGAGGAAATGGTCCAAGGTTCAATCCCTCATAATGACAAAATTTTTGCATTTAGGTTGGAGCTTCCCAATTTGCTCTAAAAACACCAGGAATAGATATAATGTTCATTATAAAGACCATCAGTAACTAGTGCTTTCAGATTTTCACCATAATGTGGCGGAAAAAAGTTGTTACGCCAGAGTGGCGCCAAATGGCGCCGTAGCGCAAATTGGCGTAGCAAGTGGCGTAAATTTCGCAATCAAAAAAATGAATGTCATATTCGTAATCAGGGTCTCAAATAACCCCTATATACAAGTTTACATCGAATTTGACGAAATTCAGTCAGGCGCCATCTGGCGCCAAATGGCGCCAATTTGGCGCCAGCGCCAAAAATGAATCTCATATTCGTAATCAGGGTCTCAAATAACCCCTATATACAAGTTTACATCGAATTTGACGAAAATTCAGTCAGGGCGCTTGGCCGTTCAAATGGGAGCCATTGCACGCCAGTCGTCAAATATATGAATCCATATCGTGACCAGAACCTTGATGACCCAGAATAAAGTCTTCAGCGGTGAAATACGGATGCGTATAGAAAAAACTAAAAAATACAGATGTTTCCCCTGGACACATGTTTCAGCCACGCGTGGGCACATTGCGCGAATCGCTCTGCCGCGCTGGCAGAGTCTTCGAAAATCAGCCGCAGGTTCGCGTATGTTGGTTAAGCATGCTTGCATCATTACTTGAGTTGCTTTACACAAAGACGTACGTTTTAGGACTAAAGCTATGAGTGAAGCGTCTACAACGTCTCGCTCCGAAACAACGACAAAGAATGACACTTCATCGCCACACCAAAAAACTTCAACCACAAAAGCGAAGCTCTTCAAGCAGACGTATCCGCTTCCTCTAACTACCACATCTGAACCTCCAACTCAAACAAGCGACACGACTTTCAAGCAAGTTCTTCAGCAAATCATAAGAGCCCACATTGTCGAAGAATCTCAAATTGTTCAAAATTTCAAAAGAAGCCGTAGCAGTCTTTCAGTAGATGACCAAAGCATTCCCTTGCTTAGCCAGCTTGCCCCTCCAGTTTTTAGATCTCAGTTTCAAGCTCCAATTTTCGACTTTTTCTCTAGACTTGCAGCTCATGACGATGCATTGGAGTCTTTCCCTACAACAACCACAACATCCGCAATGGAAAGTGATCTGCCTTTGATACCCGATAGTGAACAGGAAAGCAGTGCTGAGCTCCCTAATGAGGCTGAGAAGTCTATTATCTCTTCCGGACAGGTGTCAAGCGGCACAATTGACATACAAGCAGCAGAGCCAGCGTCTACAGAGCCATCCAGCTCCGACCGACAACTTTCTCCCATTTTCTCAAATTCTCCTATTCTATCAACAACGGTGGCACCAAAAACCTCAAACGGCTCCCGACCCAATGATGGAGGTAACCAACAAACGAAACCTTTGGTTCTCTCAAACTTGGAGCAAGTTTCAAATGTTACGAAGCCAACTTCTGACATCCCAAGTCCAGGGAATCAGGAAATCTATCTCTTATTTCAGTGGCAGTAGCAGGATTGAGCAGTTGATAAGGCTGGCATTGGAGAAACTCTCTCCAAACACCACCAATTCGGCTTTACCTCATCGTCAACCTTCGCAAATTTCTAATCTGGAAACCGCCCCTGAATTAGGAACCCGCCAACCATTGCTCCACATTCGTCCGGTTTCTCCGCCAACTGAAGAGCCAGATGATGATTCACAAAGCTCAACTACTTCAATTATTTCTGTATCGACTACAATTACAAGTGACTCTCGGTTTACTGATCGGAGTCCATTGGTCGTCACTCCTTCTGGAGATTCTGCCACAGACACCGAAGAACATCTTCTTAATAGTTCGCGAAGCTCAAGCGGTCCGACAGAATCAATGCCTAGCTCACCGCTTGATGACACTGCAACTTCAACCATTTCGCCAAGTAAGGGAAGTGCTGCAACCGTTAGAAACCGTTTAGAAAGTGGCTCACAAGGTTCAACGCTCTCGACTCCGCCTCATGAAGAGCTCTCCAAATGCAGTTGTTCCTACCACATGAAAATTTCACTGTAAATGCTGTAAGATACGTTGGCAGAGCTTCTCAAAGCTCAACTGTCTCTACCAGTTCGTTGGGTATTTCCCTCTTTGGGATCAAGCACGACTCCTATAACTACTCCCTCAAATGCTCCAAAAGGCAGAAGACTTTTGCAAACTACCTCCGAAAATCCGTCCATAATGAAGTCCGGAACGGAGAAATCTCTACTTGTAAATAGCACCACCGCTGTATTTACAACGTCCCCAAAAATTGTCACACTTGTCACAGAGAAACTTTTCAACACATCACGAAGTTCAACTGTGGAGTCCAACTCTTGGAAATCTACAAGCGTCACAGCTACGACCGCCCTTCCAGTGAGCATATCTGTCGCGACTCTTAGGAACCATCTTTCTAGTTCCTCACAGAGCCCCGCTGTCCTAGAAAGCTCTACGGATAGCTCTGAGACTGGCAATACAATCATCCCAACCTTCTCACCAGCAGAGGAAGTAGCAACGGGTACGGAAAGATATAACAGTGAAGCTCCTGGAAATTCTACGATCTCTACAGATTCCACGAATGGCTCTCGTTCTCAATCCCTCTGGGTATCGGCCATGCCGCCAACGACTGGAAGTGTTGGATCTCTCACTAAACATTTTGCAAATGTTTCAGGGAGTCCTACTGCCTCAAGACTTCCTACAAAGGCTTTTCCACTCAATAACAGAATTGCTATAGCGGACACAACAACCGGAAATTCTGTTACGGATGCAGAGAAACACTTCAATGATACTTTGCAGAGTCCTTTCTGATTCTACAAATTCCGCTAGTAGTTCCAGTCTCGAATCCACCACTATGGCTGTTCTGCTGACCACTGCAAATGTGGTATTCGTCAGAAAACACGTTGGCAGTAGCTCTCGAGGTTCATTTAGCTCAGAGCTTTCAGCGGATAAAGGTGAAGATGCGTTCGAACTCGCAACAACTGTTGTTAGTGCTAAAGCAAGTAGCCAAGAAGAGTCCGACAATTTCATAGGAAATGCAACTGGTCTAGGAAATCGTACGGAAGCAACAACCATACCCACGTTGACTGTGAATATAAACAACGGAACTAGGGACGTAGAGATCGTCATGCCACTCAAAACTGGAGAGCGTGATATAAAACAAGGAGAAGAGAAGTCCCTGTCTCATCCATCAACAGAGACTAGGACGTTACTGAAGGATACGGATGCTGCCAAAAATGTTAAGACTGACAGTCCTGGGCTCCTGTCGAATAAGGAGCTTGAAAGGATCCCAGCAATTGAACGCCATCACAGCCTGCCATCTTCGAAAGATGTGTTACGGTTACGATTGGGACAGAAAGGAGTCTCAGTACGTAAAGTAGGGGATAAGAGAATTGCTTTGCAGAACTTTAGTTCGAATAGAACAATTTGGAACGAGTCGCCAGCACCGGCAGCAGATGCGACAAAAGAATTAATCGAGGGTAGATCGGTTTTGCTTAAAAGTAGCAGTGCAGCTGATCGAAAAAATATGCGTGGACGCACACAAAAGGGGGAAATTGAGGACTCTGATCCAAAAGTGGCACGTACAATGGCGACAGCACCTATCAAGTCAATGTCATTTAGTAAAAGAAACAAGTCGTCTCATCCGCGGAAACAACTAACCCCCTCTCTCCAAACCAAGTCACGTTCATCTGAAGGTAATGCTATGACAGAATTGGTGAGCGCTACGTTGGAAGTGCGTCCTAGTAACCCAGTCGTGGATCGGTCTTTAGCTAAGCTTCATCGTGCTGAGAGTCCTGTTCGAGCTAGTCAGGAGCCTATCCGCAATAAAAACGTTGGAACTACTAAAAAAACGCAGAACCGCATTGGGGAAAAACGAAGAAAAATTGCTGCTGTCCATAAAATCCGTAATCCAAAACTCATATTGCGAAGAAATTCTTTAATGATCCCAATAAAACGAGGTCACAATTTAGCGATACCTCCAAATCCCAAAATTGCTGCTCATAGAAATCGAAATGTCAATCGGAGCAGTCTGAATGTTTCAGTAGATGCATCAGAGAAGTCGCTAAAGGAAACAGGACGGGAGCAATTGGGTGTTTTGAAAGCGGCTAGAGTTCTTAGCCATGGTAAAGTTCCTACAGCAACCGATGGACCCAAAACTAGTCTTACATTGAAGCTTCAAAATGAAATCGCTCAGTTGACTCAGGCAGCAGTTGACCAAGATAGTAATGGACTCAACAGCACTCAGTTATCTGGACGAGTGGCAGCGTTACTACGACTTCTTGCAGCATCCGTAGAAAGTGCAAAGGAGGGCAGTGCTAAGCGTTCGGCAGTTTTGCCTTCTAGCATTGAAAGACAGCCAACAAAGGACCGTGCTGCACCAGTAAAATCAAAAATTGGATTCTCTGCTGCTGCTGCTTTGGCACGTGACGTGGCTCGAAATAAGCAGGAGATATCAACTTCTCAGAAAGGATTGCATTCCACGAAACCTACTCGTACACCAATGCGCCAGGTTCTTCCAGCTCCACAAAAAGTTCATTTGGCTCCTCGGTCACCGTTATCCAAATTTGGCTCTCTTCACGCAAGTAATTCCATCCTCTCCATCAATCAAAAATTCCCAGCAAGACTGATCAACTCTCCGAAAAGCAAGTCAAGAGCAGCGCCAACACGACCGTTGCCTAGAGCTATACCTTTATCCTCAAAATTCCTGAAACTGCCTACAACTCCTGAGAGCTCCGCTGCACTTCAAAAAATCTTACGTGCAACCAAAACCCCGTCCTCTCGAACGCTCTTTCATCATTCCAGAAGGTTCGTTTCTTACGTTAATGGTAACAGTGGTAAAATCCGGAAGTAGTACACACGTAAATTTCTATTTTTGCACTGATGCTCATAAACATTCACGCGTTTTGGCCATAAGTGCTTTTTTGTGTTTATTGCATCTAGCATAAACCTATTAGCTTATAGCCATGTCCTCTTTGTTTAGCTCGAACTACTCGTTCTTTTTTGTGTAGATGTTCACCGACGCTCTGTGTCGTGAATTTTGTGATTACTTCGGTTTTCCTTACAAGTGCTTTCGCCTTGCGGGTTTGCTATTTGCACACAACCTCTATCGTGCAATGTTTCGAATTGGTATGGACATAGAGGCGTAAAAGCTCAAAAAGTGGTTGTCATGTTTGGCTGTGTTTAGTTGAGCGGCTTTAATAAACTTTACATCTAATTTGTGCTATCTTGGCATTGAAGATGATAAATACTTCATGAAGTGTGAGGTCATTTATGGTGTTCTAGGCTTACGACTTCAACAAGTACAACTTCGACAACGACTGAAGCAACCACAAGGTCGACTACGACTCCTTTACCTACTACGACTACTAAGCCACAAACGACGAGCCCAACATCGACAACAACGACTACGCAAAAGACCTCGACAACAACCGCGGCAACTACTGCTCCGATTCACTTCAACGGTTAGCGGCTTCGTTCTGCGTTTTGATTGCTTTGAGGCGTCGGTGTGCTTACATAATATGTAAATTCACATGGACTGGCATCTGGCACCCTGATTGAGAATTACATGCCCTACTGATGTTCTTGCTGCTTTACTGGGAATCTAAACTAGGTCGCAAGCTCCGGATGCTGTGGGCGTTCGTAAGATATGCTCATTTATGCCCTTTCATACTCGCTTACAATGTTTTTGTATAATGCAGCATTTCTTTACTTCTCTAGGAGAAAACTTTAAAAAGCACTTTTTTGGAATGATGAGGTCGTCTCTTTATCTTCATAGGGTGATTGAGCTGAACCGGTTCCGGCGTTCCTAAAAGCGTAGCAAAGTGGACAAACTGTGTTTGTAGTGCTCTTCGAAAAATTTGAGATATAGGAAACTTTTCTGTGCGCAACGTGGGCTTTCAACAGCCATTGCGTGAGCCATTGTCGAGGGATTTGCGATCTCTTTGACAGCAATGCATGTTTCAGTTCGAGATGTGAACAAGGATTTAATAGTATGATCTTAAAATCCGCACAACTGATAACTTTCTGAAGTGCAGTGATCCGATGCCTACTAAATAATCCCATATAACTACAGGCTGCTTTTGAAAAGTCGAAGATGAAGACACCTGCTGCGTTCGATGAATGCCTGTTATGGGAATCGAAGCTCGCATCAAAGTTGGCGGGGTAGATTCGACAGCAAATATTGGGCATT
>MU868767.1:19538-32322 GCA_036418205.1 Ostertagia ostertagi | reverse complement strand
TGTATAATGCAGCATTTCTTTACTTCTCTAGGAGAAAACTTTGAAAAAGCACTTTTTTAGAATGATGAGGTCGTCTCTTTATCTTCATAGGGTGATTGAGCTGCACCGGTTCCGGCGTTCCTAAAAGCGTAGCAAAGTGGACAAACTGTGTTTGTAGTGCTCTTCGAAAAATTTGAGATATAGGAAACTTTTCTGTGCGCAACGTGGGCTTTCAACAGCCATTGCGTGAGCCATTGTCGAGGGATTTGCGATCTCTTTGACAGCAATGCATGTTTCAGTTCGAGATGTGAACAAGGATTTAATAGTATGATCTTAAAATCCGCACAACTGATAACTTTCTGAAGTGCAGTGATCCGATGCCTACTAAATAATCCCATATAACTACAGGCTGCTTTTGAAAAGTCGAAGATGAATTTGAAGACACCTGCATTCGATGGATGCCTGTTATGGGAATCGAAGCTCGCATCAAAGTTGGCGGGGTAGATTCGACAGCAAATATTGGGCATTGCTCTTTAGTCAGTAGTGTTAGTAATCAGGATTCGAACTAGTCATGTATTTTATAATTTTCGCGTTTCGTAATTTGCGCTCACTCTGTATTATGACCGCGGAGGTGTGAAAAACTTGCGGTAGTCAGACATTTCTGAAAAGATGTTCTTGAAGGAAGACTTCTTGGCCTTCAGATGCTGTAATTGCTAAGGGTGGCAAGAAATGTAATCATAATGTCTTATTTCTCGCCGAATTCGTTATAAATGCCGCTCTAGCTTCTGCTGTACAGAAAGAACCTTTCCAAGATTTACTGAGAGCTTAGCTGTTCTCCGATTTCGGAATTAAATTCAAGAATTTAAAGGCCAAAGTGTGATTTACAGCACGGCCTTTAGCATGCTTCAGTGTTTTCTGCGCGTTAGTAACTGAGGCAAGCGATGATCAGCTTTTATTGATGCGGGTTGCAGTATTAGATATCCTATAAAATTTTATGAGCCGACAGTTAAAGGCAAACCTTGGGATGGAATAGGTGTGTAAGAGCGTTCACCAATGAAGCTAGAGGTGAGGAGTGGTCTGGAAAAGAAAAGGAAAGCAAGAGAAACCCCCGATTACGCCTCGAAGGAGGACCTCCTATTTCAGCCGCATTCCACCTTGGGATAGAGAAGGGCGTGTTGGACGAGTTTCACGAGCCTAGCCCAGTTGCTCCAGTGCCAATGACATTGGAACCGCAATGGGACCGCTGCCTCAATGCGCCCGCGCTTTTCAAGCAGCGCCACGTGGCAACCGACAGCGGAGGGTGGGGCTTGCGGACGAAGGTGTGGATTGCGGGTCGACGAGCTCCCAGCGCCTTTGTCGCGCACTTTCAAGTCGCAAAAGGGGACAACAGCAGCAAATTTAAACTCTTGTCCGCCTCTGCTACGCGCGGGTAGGGAGCAGGTGAGCGTGCCTGATCTCGGAGCGCGCACGACACTAAATGACAAGGGAGAACACGCGGTGATATGCGGAAGGAAATGAGTGAGTGGATTGTGGGTGTAGATTACAGGAAATGTAAGTGCGAGCCACTCAAAGTAAGAGATTTTACATCGTTCACGGTGATCCTTGTTTCAATTGTTTGCAGACATCCACAACTGTTACACCACCTACCATCAAGGTTTCACTGAATCGCTCTCCGGAGATTTCTACAGCTGGGCCCCCAGCACCGGAAAGCAGTATGCATCCTTAAATATTTATGATATACGTTTGTATTGCTTACCCAGGTGCAGTTGTAAATGCAGATGACTAGATTGCAAAGTATTAGATCAGGAGCACTCAAAAGCACACATACCGGATTTTTTTCGAATCGAAGTTGTTACCACGTGCGTAAGAAAACCATTTTGCAGGATACAGTGTTTCCGCTGTATGAAATTGTAAACTGAAATTTTTGGCTTCATTAGCTTTTTCGCCGCACGTCTAACACACCTCGGTGCATATCTTGCCTACCTTAGCGCACATTCGTACCCCATTAGTTATGACATCTTCTCCTTCGCTGGCACAACCAACTTTTCTGCCGAAAACTGTAGCGCACGTCACAAGTTTTCCAAAGTCGTAAGCGCTTTTTGTGTGCCACGCCTTGGCCCATCCTTGCGTCATTTTTCGGTGTTTTCAGGTAGTCTCTGAAACGCGGCATCTTAGAACGCGTTACTGCGGGGCCATTATGACCATCTAATTGTCACCTTGACCACTTTCTTGGTCTCCGGTTCTTTTTGGTGAACAAGGATTTTTGGCTTTGAAAACCATCCATTCGGTGCGTGCATTAGCGTATCTTCACTTAGAGGCAGTTGGCGCGATAAACTGGACGTTGCATAAGGGGAAGTGTGCCTATTGTTACAGCGAAGACTGGCTTCTGAAGGAACCGAAGTAGCCACCTGAGGGGCAAAGTAATGCGTCATTACGAAGATACATGTATAATAGGGCGCTACACCTTCGTGCCTTTGTCCACTTTTGACAGCAGCTGGTTTCTGGCTGTCAGACCTTGAGCCCCTGTTAGAAGAAACTCGAAACAGAGCTTAATGCTGATAGCGCAGCTATAACTCGTCTAGTCACTAATCAAAGTGAAAATTATGGGTCCCATTTCGCGGATCCTGTACCATTTGCCTTGTTTTTTTCTCGCGCTGCGGCAACGTTTAGCCTTCCTACTTTCATTATTGGCGGCGCCAATTTGTCGTACTATCTCTCTTTAATTCATGTACGCTTTCTGTTAGTACATCTTGGCCAATGCTCTACTATCCCTTATTTCACCTCTCCACCATTCTGTAGGTGATACCGCATTTCGGCGGACGAGTTGCAGCGCGTACTGTAGTAATTCCGCGTCAAGTTAAATAGAATGCACCATTGTACGTGCTACATCGCACATCACGCGTTGCGACTCTTCAGCTTACTCTGCCTTGTTGCCGTGCGACGGGCCTCCTGTCGGGTACCCGCGGCTCTCTGAACAGCTGAATGATTTGACGAGGTTTTTGCACTGTTTTGGCATTAGCTTCAATGTTGAGTCTGAGACAGCTTTTCTGACAATGGATCAATGAAGGACGGTGAAGCTCCTCATTGGAGTCTGGTTGTTACGACATTCAAGTTTTGTCAACAACAGGAACATATCTGACTATTTTGCGAACCACCTGTGGCTACACTCAAAGGATGAATTAAACGCTGAAAACAACCCATTTCAAAGGATGGTGAGTGGTACACGAAAGAAGGAAAAACCATGAGAAACGGCCCAGAACCCGAGAAATGGGACCCCTTCCTTGCCCGTTGATTTGCGCATTGATGCGACTCTCATCGCTGTGCCCTCTTCAACACTACGCTCTCTCTGCTATCTAATCACTCGCCACGTATAGACCTGCGGCGAGTGATTAGATAGTCGGTGGGCGTACCCCGCCAACCGCGCCAAGAGTGAGCCATGCTGGATCGCCGAGGTCAAATCTTTCGCTGCCAATTGCGCGTTGGTCAGCACCCTCAGGAGGTCCGCCTGTCTCCCAACTAGGCCATTTCCCCTTCTTCGACCTTCGTTCTTAACGTGAATTCGTCCTTTAAGGTGCAAATTATGGAATAAGCAAAGATAAAAAATCCGAAAAAATGCACACGCGCAAAAAGGTTACATGGGTGTCTGAGATGTTTTTCCCACTTTATTCGATAGAAGTCCCACTCATCTGACATATTTCGAAATTTCTGTTTTTTTTTCTGTATTTTTTCCCAAAAGAATTCTCAAAATCAAGCATGTTTTCAGAGCCGCTGGATCATCAAAATCATCGAAGGGTGCGGTCTCATTTGATATTTTCCACAACGGACAACCTGTTGAGGCAGTCGTCGTTGGGACCAAGATCACGTTGTCATTCACTCCTCTTTATGCCATTCCGCGTGAGCAGAGAGTCTCCAATTATTTCAATTATTCTAAGTTCTGCTTCTATTTCTGAAGTATTTATTTTGTTTAGCGGATTATATGTCGGTCCAGGAGTGTCAGGTAGAACCGATCGATTCAAAGTACGAATGGGAACGAGAACCTCTGCCTATTATTCGTGAAGGTTGCCAGGCTGATCTCGTAGGACTAGTTTGTCCGCCTAAGCGATCGGAGTACGGCGTAAAGGTGGTGCTTCAGGACCATTCAAGCACCTTATGCATTTTTCAGTCGTTTTGCATTTTTAGATCACTGTAGAGTCATTCCGTTATCAGAGCACACCTCATGTACAGTACTCGTGCCTTGTGCGCATTTGTCCGTTTGCGCCGTGTCCAAGTGTGAGTTTATAGTTGCTACCAGGGATGAATTGGTGTACGTATTTATACGATTTAGACAAAATGTCCACCGGTCGAAGGCTGCCCATCAGACAAGCGTGTTGCACGTGGTTTGAGTCTTGAAGAAATCCGTCGTGCGTTAGAAGCAGATCCCAAACTTGCAAGTCAAATTGGGATCCCACCACACATGCTAGCAAATCGACCTGGACACAGTGGTAGGTTCACTCTAACGCATTCATTGTTGACATACTCTCAGTTTGAACCAATCAGCAAAAGTCTTGTCGAGAAATCTATTCAGTTGGTGGGATAGAGTAGCTCACCGCAGACGTGCCATTGTCGCGGCTCGAAAATGCGTTACAAAGTCAGTTTTTGGCGATTAATTTTAGCATTTGAACGGGTTAGGTAGCGCACACCCCAACACACGCAACGTGGATCACGGCGTAGCGGGTTGGCTGGGCCGTGGAGCAGGCAAGTCGCACAACTCCGGCCCACCCCTTTCTTATTTCAAGGAGACATTTTTTTCGAGCTTCGTCGAAGGTTTCCTTGCTTCTTTTTTCATTTGTAGTCATTTCTCATCCACAACTTCATTATCAATCGCTGTGACCTCACATTCAATCTGGGTATTGCTTATCTATCTGATTACTTATCTGTTTACTAGTACTAAATATTTACCTTATCTGCCTACTTGGAGTCTTAGTCTGGGTGTTTGAGTTTCATGACCATCAATTTCTACGAAAATCATTTCGATACTTACTTTAGTGGAGCACCAACTTCTGGCACTGGGCGGTGAACATACCGTAAAGCGGCGTCTGGTTGTGGTGAATTCAGAAGATCAACTTCGATACTACGTTCGAACCGGAGACTTGATGTGATTAAGCATCTCAATGACTTCCTCATGGAAGGGACCAACATAATGGGTGCACTAATGCCTGCTGCTCTGTGTTGTCAGTGGTGGCTACTTCCTTTCATTTCATCATATCATGTTTGTAATTTAATAAGACATTTCTTTTTAGTTGTACATATTCCATCGTGCCAATTTTAAGTAATAAATCATTCACAAATACAACTTTACGTTGTACGACGTCCTCTGACTGACGAACAACGGAAAGGGTTTGATCCCTTTCTATGAATACACAAGCGAATCGTAGTAATTTCCATAGTCAACAAAGTGTGCTTTGGAAGGTGTCGCTTCCCCCCCCCCCCCCCCCTAGAAAAGGAAGTAGTGGGAGTATAGGTAAAAATGGGTTGAAATGGTGGAAATAGAAGGAAATTTTCGGAGATATTTAACGATATTTACCGTTTCAGAGTGACTATATACCCCCCCCCCCGCTCGACGGCATTTTTGGATTTTTGGAGGAAAAAGTGGGCGGGGTTTTGATGATGGAAGATGGAGATGGTGGAGGTAGGGAAAAGGGGGGTCGTATCAAATCCACCTTGGGGGAGGGGGTCGTAAAAAATTTTTCGAAAAGTAGCAACGATAGGACCGACCCTGCCCACCATGGGTTTCAACTTTTGGAAAAACTGTAGTTACCTCCCCCTCCCCCCGCGGCTGGAACGCGCAAAGTTCTGCATTTCTCAAGCCTATCTGTCGGTCTATCTCGTACCCACAGGAGGTACGTCGCGCTGCAGCAAGACAGCGGATTCTACATCGCACATCATGCTGTGACATTTCAAGAAATGGCAAAGTTGTCTATGGTTCGATCTCTTTTGATGACAAAATTTTGCATTTTTGGTTGGAGCTTCCAAATTGCTTCGAATAGCGCCAGCACCAAGTACATACATTGTATCCAGTGTTCATGTCCTCAAGATTATCAGTAGATACTCGAATGTTTACCAGAATCTGGCAGAAAAAAGCTGCAGCGCCAGCAGGGCCCCAAATGGCGCCGTAAATTTGAGCTGTCGATGAAAACTGATGTAATAATATTCGTGATCAGTGCACTCGATGTTCCTTGAATTGGGAGTTCCAAAGAAGACGTACATTAAATCAGAGAGAACAATTGATCCTCAATTGGTTGATATTTAGTTCATACTCGCGCCGGTGACCTGAAAACGAGTCTCCTAAAATAATAGAAGACCTATCTGCTGAACCTGGACAATGGCAGCCACGCGCCAAGCTGTGATAGACAACGGGACACGAACCTCAAATGCATTTCATGATGTTCAGATGGCAAATTCTGTCTCGGTCCATCAAGGCCTGTGTGTTGTGTCCTCAGCTGCTTCCCTCTTCCTCCGGGACTTCATTTTGAATACTGAGCGATCTCTAGAGCAGCGACGTGGTGGGAGACTTTCCCTATGGAAGCGAGTTTTGCCTTCCGTGAATCATCAGAGCATTCCGCTTGATTTCGGCGCCACGCTCGTCTTCAAGTCGCGACGCCCCAGCCATCCGTGGCCACGACGACTTAAATCGATCAGCTATGGTCTCCACTCATTTTCAAAACTTATGGTTTACTCAATACCGATTTTCCCTTTTGGTCTTGGGTACACTCACGACGGGTACTTATTACGGTATGACGCTTCTTTCTTTTGGAGTCGCTTCGCTAGTTCGGGGCCAGTTTTGGCGCTGCCTTTTCCGTCATTGTTTCATAGAAAACCCATTTGCAGGAACTACTGATGTCCTGATGTGAATATAGCCTTCATTTTGACGCAGAACCAATCTAACGTCGATTTAGAGGAGAAATTTTAAAAGAATGCAAAACTGGCCGTGAAGTGGCAGGTCGAACCGCACACGCCTCTTCTTGCCGGTCACGAACCCGATGTCCACCACGCAGCCCTTGATGCGCCGTGTTCTGCTGAAGTGTAGGAAACCGACGAAGCTTATGAACCCTTCACACTTTCTTCAGCAATCATGACAGTACTTCATGCGATTTCAAGGTTGTTTCCGATACCAACGTGATCATTACCCTCCAGTATGCAGGTGATCTTCTTTACAAGCTCGAAACGTCACTGCAAGGCTGTAAAAACCACTCATTCCTAACAAATTTTTTCGACCCTTTTTTGGCCTCTATGGGGTCGCCTTAGCAACCATGTGACACAGTATTGCAGGTCAATGTTAGAGTTGTAAAAAACCGTTTTTTGAAAAACTTTTCAACCAACCCTGAACCGCACCTTCCGTTGTGAGTCGTTCACCTAGTGGGATATCACGATGGGCAGGGGAGCAGGGTGACGGTACTGGATGTATCCTTTGTACAGAGACCCAGATGTAGGCGGACATGTGGATACAATCAAGTTTTCACAAGAGTTCTCCCCAATGTTGAGCAATAGCTCGCAATCGTTTCAAACTTGAGTTGTCTGAAGATTGCAGTATGTTCGTTAGGACGTTCACACTAAGATCCGCCTTGTCTCAAATGTTCATCCACCACCTTTCAAATGTCCCAGCTATAAAAGTATCAGCTAATAGTGTAGTCTTTTCAGATTCTAATTATATTAATGATGCATTGTGATTTTGCATTGAAAGCCCATCTCCTTTCAGTAATTTTCGGTCATAGAATGTAATCTGCAAAATTATAACCGATCGTTGTTATCATACATATACACCAATGCGTCAAGTATTCTTTTGTATATTATTTATTATGCCATGGATGAGAGATGAGTGACGCGAAGAGAATGAAATTTTCAACGGCGCGTGCCGTCCTCGAAGAAAACTCCTCCGTCAATAGCGCAGTACTTCGGACAGATTCCTCTTTCGCCACTACCTCCAGATGGTCCGGGATCTCCTGGGACTCCGGGATTTCCATCAGCTCCCGGTTGTCCATCAGGTCCTGGAGGTCCTTTAGGTCCAGGTTGTCCTGAAAAGATTTCAATTATTTGAAAGCGAAGACTGCTACTTTCTATAGATGTGGTGATAAGACATACCTGGTTGTCCATCAGATCCAGGCTGGCCATCAGGTCCAGGAGGTCCTTGTGGGCCAGGTTCTCCGGCAGGTCCCGGCTCTCCAGGAGCAACTGGTTCCGAGGCAGCGTCTTGTCCGGGTAGTCCAGGAGCTCCTGGTGTACCAGGTCTACCGTCGGGACCGGGAGGTCCTTTGGGACCAGGTGGGCCAGGTGTTGCACTGTTACCAGGTTGTCCAGGTTGACCATCGGTTCCTGGATCTCCAGGTACTCCTTGTGGTCCAGGTGGTCCAGGAGGTCCAGCTGGGCAAGGCTTGCAAGGTGGTGGCGTGAGAGGGT
Source organism: Ostertagia ostertagi (assembly GCA_036418205.1). Taxonomy (NCBI): domain Eukaryota; kingdom Metazoa; phylum Nematoda; class Chromadorea; order Rhabditida; family Trichostrongylidae; genus Ostertagia; species Ostertagia ostertagi. The sequence goes on along the minus strand of MU868767.1, from coordinate 23,910 downwards.
CGCATGGTGTCTGTGGTGGGCGGCCGGGATTTCCTGGGATTCCGGGCGCTCCATGCTTGCCATTGCGACCAGGTTTACCAGGAGTTCCAGGTGCTCCAGGGGGACCTGGATTACAACATCCAGCGCATCCACCGCCACCAGTTTGACCACCGTTCACTCCAGCATCATCAGTGGCATATGCATGACGGGCAGTTCTGTTCGAAGATGGCTGTACAGCAAGAACATTTACTTCAGACCAAATGTCTTTGGCAGTCCTCTGACAGAAAGTGATATCAGTGTTAATCTGACGTTTCACATGAGTTACATAGTTGTAGACCATCGGTAGAGTGAGACAAACAGAAAGCACGGCGACCACCGAAAATGTGACGGCCGCATAGGCGACGAAGCGATAGGCTTTGATGCGCTGTTCGATGTCCATTTTGAAAGAACTGGCAAAAACATCAACTTCCTAACGCTTTTATGCGACCACGCATTGGATCGGTTACGCACCACAGTTGTCGTTACATGAAACCCGCGTTATCAAGTTCTCAGCGCATGTATGCTTACGTTTGTACTGAAAATAGGAGTCTATCACACTTTTCATCGGTATCATTAATCAGCAGCGGAAGGGGCGTCCTCTGCAACTACTGCATTTGAATGTCAAAGGTTAATTCGACTCCCATGCCTGTCCATAATTACGTTCAGGCAAAAAAAATCCAAGGATACCCTCCCATCCAAAAATTTTATTGGATTGGAACATAATATCGTAGTGCTTGCATTCGACAAAACGTTAGAAACAAAATTTTAAAGCAAAGCCAAATAAAACCTTACTTTACGACTTTGACTCCATTTCGTAAGAAATCACCGGATTTAGAATTAAAAAAGCTACTGGGCTTGTTTTCATTCTTAATTTGTAAAATATTACTTGAAATTGAGGTGTCGATTGGAGTGAGGTTCGATGATGACGATGGATTCTGAAAACTCCTATTTTGGCAGCTTTTTTCGTTACGTAGATTTTCGCCCACCTTGATTTTTCAACTTCTAAACGCCCACTGACAAGGAAGGTCTTTCAGGGTGTGCCAAGCTTTTTCAAAACGGTCTTTTGCATGATATAGGGGCACATGCGGGAACCACAGAACCATGGTTAATTTTTCCTGAACGGCCCTCTGAATACCAGAAAAAGGGGGTCCCTAGTCACACCTTTTTCACCAGTTTTTCAATCAAAGTCTATTTGTAAGGGTTACTGACGGTCCTAATCATGAATATGGTACTAATTATTCATTTTGCGCGAATTTTGAAACGTCAACTCGAAATGCAAAAATTTGTCACCACGAGGAATCGAACTAGGGACCCCTTTTCTGGTATTCAGAGGGCCGTTCAGGAAAAATGAACCATGGTTCTGTGGTTCCCACATGTGCCCCTATGTCATGCAAAGACCGTTTTGAAAAAGCTTGGCACACCCTGAACGACCTCCCTTGTGAGTACACTTACAATGAAGAAGAAAATGGCAAACAAGATCGTAGAGTGGAAGAAGTACTTTCAAACGCTATAACGCTATATCTAATTTCCTGGGCAATACTTGTATTCACTTAATTTGTACCTCGAAAAAAAAAACGTTACGGTAATATGTTTCAACCCAATCTCTCATAGTGGATTTACATTTCTCATGAGGTTTATTAATTCAGGATTTTCCACCACTGCTCAGTGATGGAGCGTTTCTGTAGAGGCACATACCGTCTTCCAGCACATCTGTGTCCATATAGCCATCTCAATGTTGTTACGCACCAAAGTCCCTCTCCGAAGAGTGCTAGAGCCTATCAATAAACTTGTCCGTTCATGGACTTACACACATGCGGACCTGGAAGTCGTGTTGGATCTGTTCAGAGTGGGCCATATTGGAGATCTCAATTTTGAATGGTGTGAGCACTATTCCTGCGTATCTTCAACGAATTAAGAATAAGGAATCTCTGGTGTTTCCATAATAGGTTCATCCTGAATTGACGAAATATTTCAGGAACGGTAAGATATCAAGTACATAGTTGGGGAACTTGAGAAGAGGTCGGTAGTTGGCCTTGGAAGAGGAACGTGTTTGAGATTTCTTTGTCATTCTGGCGCCTGACCTATGAAGCGTGGCGTCAAAGCCAGACAAACGCAACAGCCGCTCGTTTCTTCTAAGAGAGATCGCTATCTACTCGTAGAGGGTCATGAGAACACTTTTGTCAGTCCAGACAACGCAACAAAGGAAGTCGCAACCACTACAGTGTTTGGAGAAACCAGCACTATGAAGTTTGTTAGGTAAAGTCTCATTTCAAAACATCAGGTTGGCGTGAATATTGCGGAGACAGCCGGTACATGCTGAGGTATGTTGCGTTTCCATCCCTCTGGCTTTGAAACAGTCCACACTTCACACAATAAAAAATACACCGAGAAGACTGCCTGTTAAAAATAACTTGAATCATTTAAGCCCGACTCAAATGAACCGTCACCGGAAGTGATTGCACTTATATTATACCATTTCCACTTGAAAATGGACATCGTTCAAATCAAAGTTGCTGTTTTGCAAAAAATCGTGGACATTTTTCAATTCGACCCGGAGATTTTTCAAATAGCTCAGGACGTTTTTCATTTCGACCCGGCTTTTTTTCAATGAACCGTGGACAGTTTTCAATTCAACTTGAATCTTTTTCAAATGACCGTAGACATTCTTCATTCAAGATGGATTTTTTTCATTTCAAGCCAGACACCGCTCAAATGAAGCGTAACCACCTTCATTTTCGGTCGGTAATTCTTTTCAACATCAAAACAACAATTCGCAAAAAAAAACAATAATATCCGGGAAACCTTCTTGGTCAAGAAATACTACATTTTCGAGTGAAACAAATGGTCATTTCTCTACAACCGAACACAAGGGGAACAAAATCAACAAGTTCAATTAACGAAGGGCTGTCCAGCTGCCGCGGTCGTCAAATTTACCATCATGTGGAGGACGTAACTCGCACAATCCTGCTCCGTCACCGTTCCTACACTTTCCTGAATGACTCAGCCATCCCCTGATCACATTTGGCGCTTTCGTTCACCATTGTATGCGTATTGATCCCTTGAGACAGAAACATTGCAAGAACAAGGTCGCATAAGGGAAGGGATTCAAATACTCGGGACGATCCTAGAGAAGGTTCGATGAAGAAAAGAGGATCGCTGAAACAAACGTGTATGGGGCAGATTAGAGTTCCAATGAGAGATTTTCAGTTTTTGTTCCAGGATTTGAACATCTCAGCACATCCGTCAATTTTCAGTCAAATTTCAGCGAAAAATGTTATTTGACATTCTAGAAAATGTGTCCAGTTTGATCTGAAAAATCTCACCAATGTTTTGAAAAGTGTCCTAAATGAATGAAAAAAAGCCGGGTCGAAATGAAAAATGTCCACGGTCCAGTGAAAAAAAGCCGGGTCGAAATGAAAAATGTCCACGGTCCAGTGAAAAAAAGCCGGGTCGAAATGAAAAATGTCCACAGGTCATTGAAAAAAAGCCGGGTCGAAATGAAAAAAGTCCTGAGTCAATTGAATAAGGTCCACTTTGGAGTGGAAATGGTATATATGTATGTTTACCATCTAGCGCAGTTTTTGAAATTTCAAAATACTGGAAGATTTCTGTTAAGTGACATTGTTGATGATTGAAATAGCAGGAGCGGAGGATTGTTCGTTATATTGGAACGGCTTCACATTCTCAGTATTGTGCAGAAAGTGCCAAAGAATGTGAACAAAGAAAAACTCATGCTGCCGTCGCTCAGGAAGCACAATTCTGCATGAGGGAAGTGAAGTTGGAGCGTTTCATAACCAGACACCACCAAAGGACTCACCTCAGAGCTCGGAGTGCAGCCAGCCGACTGAAACACATGGGATGGACGAGGCCCTATCAGCCTCGATCATCTATGAGCTGTCAGCTTGTTGTCGCTCGCTCCTCATCCGCATCCAGTTTGTCACTGCAAGTTTAATACGAATCCACTGCGCAAATTTCTGCAGCGTTTCGATTTCATTCCGACGTCTCTTTCAGTTAAGGAGTTTTATAATCGTGTATATGAATGAGACTGTAATATTAGGGAGAGAAAGCTTGCAACACTTTGAACAATCCTCTGCTGGGATAAAATGTTTTTAGAAATGTTTTATCGCCTGACTATGAGCAGTTTCACGGCCTTGGATCCGTGTGTTAGCCCTGCAGTGGTCTATGGAGGATGCAATGCGTGAATAAGGAGACTTCATTAGAAAGGAATGATTCACTACCGAGTGTAGCCGTGCCACTAGGTACCACTCGAGCATATAAGGACCAGAAACACAAAACTGGCCACAGTGTGATGTAGTTTTACAAATTCCAAATTCTTTGGATCACTAAGGAGCCT
>MU868767.1:0-19438 GCA_036418205.1 Ostertagia ostertagi | reverse complement strand
CGGAACGTTATGAATTAATGTTGCTGTCACAAAAGGTTTCTTAACTGTTGACACATCACTTGAAAAATGCATTTTCCAACTAAGACTCTCGGTTTTTTAGACATACACACATCGTACTTCGCCGCTAATTTCGTATCAGTCGACGGATTACTTGAACTCGGTCCTTTAAAGGAAGCGAACACGCTGGCTTCGAGGTGGGGTTGCTGCCTCGCGTTATCAAGCCGATAAGTGATGAGATAGATGTTGGACGAGCGTAACCCCATGGAAGATATGATACGATGAGATAAGAAGGATGCGGCTGCTTGATAAGAGGTGCACTCCAGAATGAAAATCGGACGATAACGATAACGGTATCATATCTAGCACGCTGCCACTGCCGACCCTTCCACATCGTGGTTTGCCACTCACACCGTTGATAAGACGCCACTGCCACTGAAACGTCACGTTTGTCTCATTGGGCAACCTCCTACCCAATCCAGTACGTAACTTTCCATATCGTTTCCAAGAAATTATCGTGACCACTTCCTTTATAAGCCGCTTCAATTCGATGCTCTCGTCTGCGCTCTCTCGCTTATCAGCGGCTCATGACCTACTGTGATCTCACACATTCAAACTTTTGCCACACTGTAATTGGCTCACCCACCTCGGAGTCCCTCCCCCCTACAAGGCTTAGTCCTAGGGCTCTCACCTTCCCCTTGGGATTTGGAGCCGAGCCAGGCGCCGTTCTCTAATTGTCTGTGCTCTCGCCATTTGTGGCAGGACCATAGAGGAAGGTTTAAAGTAGTCCGTAACCGCAGTCCGAGGAGGGGAAGTGAAAGTAGAAATTTAAGTGTGAGGGGAAACTTGCCCTAGGATATATATAATGTAGGCATACCAATAAGGGGTCTCATTCTATGAAGCCAAATGCTATCCTTCCCTAGGGGACACCCTCGATGCTATCCTTACCAAGCTTAGGGGAGCGTGGGTTTTGCTGTAAGAGTATCCTCCAGTGTACTGTTGTAACATTCCACTACCAGAGCAGTCCATCGTTTGAGATGAGAGACCGCTCTGGTGAAACCGTTGAACGAGAGTTGCAGTTGTCGCGAGTCCTATCATGCAATCCTGTGATGAGCAAGGGAAGCGTAGCTTAGGAGGAATGTGATGTTTCTATTTCGAGGGGTACTACATAGCCCATGGCAAGGTCCTAGGCAGAACTCCATACCGGTGAAGGGAACGGGTGCGTATCGACCGACTGGCTCCGCCCATTTGAGACAGCTCTTGCTTAGCTATTGATTGCTTCATTCAGCAGTGATCTCACGTGATGTTTATCTCGATCTTTTTCTCACTATTTCCGTCGCGAGGTGCGCCTCCATTTTTGTTGCCAGTTCGCCGCTTAGCTTGGTGCGTTGTGAACAAAACTTAGGGCTCAAGTACTCATATTTGACCGTCTGGTAAGGTTTTACGAGCTTTCGTTGCGACTGCCGCAATCGTATTAGTCGCGCGATACCATCCCAACATAGCTCGCGGAATAATCAAGGTAGGCCAAAGATAGCATTAGTCCATTTACAATTTCTACCAAGTGCGGTGGCCGCACGTGTCGTCCCGTAACACGCCAAACATACGAGTTTTGGATTCTACCCTATGGGCAGACGGCACAGAACATCGCGAAGACATTTAGAAACATGACGTCATGTAAGTTTTCAGCGACGTGCATATGTACTTACGGTTCATATCTGACCGTCTGATTAGGCGGGTCTACGGGCTTGACATGGCCACCGTCGCATTGATAGAAGTCGCGCGGATAAGCCGCTTCCAACAATTGCGAGGAATGGCCGATGTCAGACTTTGCGATTGGAGCGATTTTGCACCAATTGCAGGAGCGACGGATCGTTCAAGCGATGCGAGCGACGGGAGATTTACGAACTGATGGCGCCGAATATCGGTGGTCGGCGGTGTAAATCTCCCGTCGCTCGCATCGCTTGAGCGATCCGTCGCTCCTGCAATTGGTGCAAAATCGCTCCAATCGCAAAGTCTGACATCGGCCATTCCTCGCAATTGTTGGAAGCGGCTTATCCGCGCGACTTCTATCAATGCGACGGTGGCCATGTCAAGCCCGTAGACCCGCCTAATCAGACGGTCAGATATGAACCGTCCGCTCCAGTCGCGAAGTCTGACATCGGCCAATCAGCAATGCAAGCCAGAAGCACTATCCACGCAACTTCTATCAATGCGGCGGCTGCCACGTCATTTCCGGTGATACACACCACCATCAGGCTTCGGGGGGGGGAGATATGGACTGTAGCTTCCGCTCCTTGCAAGCCAAGTAGTTTACGCTTCACTCACGCACTAAACTCTTTCTCGGTGGCAAAAAATGAGATTACTGTTGCCGAGATGAGCTATTGTGTCGCATTATTCCCCCGAACTATAGCCATGGCAGTAGGAATCCTACAAGTCTCATTCTCCCGAAACGTATCCATTATGTTTAGATTGATCTCCCCTTCTTATCTCCCAATCATTTCATATCGACGAAACGGGTTCGGGGGGGGGGCACACGATGGCGCGCCGATGATTTCATCTGGCTTGATACAAAGCTTGGTCACAGCGATCGCGTGTAATTTTGAAACTGGCCACATAATAGAGAAAGAGAGTTCCATGTGGCTAGGCCCTGGAGGAGCATGCAAACAGAGCGCCGCACCATCGCATGCCCCCCCCGAACCCGAGTTTCGCCCTTCATATCTTCCACTTGTTCTATCTATTCTTATTAGGCGTTAAATATGAACCTGCCTGACGTAAATATCGTCGTCAATTCGGTGCCAGCGTATTTGGAGGGGCCACAGGGCGGCGCTCTTTCGTCTACGCCTCGAATCAGGGTCAACCGTCACGTTGGACCGACATTGGACCGACGTTGACCGCTCTCCGCGCCGGCATTCGCACTCGCCTTGCGCGAGCCGTCTGTGTCTCCGTGCGTACGTTCACTCTCGGCATTACTCTCACACGCTAGAGAGCCATGCGTTGGACTTTGTCCAACGGACGGTTGACCCTGCCTCCAATCCTTAGTTTCCGTTGTCGCTCGATTTCGAAACTGCCACGGGTGGCGAAATAGTAACCGCCCCCGAATCCTTTGACAACAATGCGGATTTGGATGTAGCGGGCTCGTGGGACCACGGCTCGTTTTAGCGCGCCCAAATTTCGGCCAACATCGGGCAGAATTGACCCTAAAGGCAGTTTTTCTTGACCCTAAAGGCAGTTTTTCTATCTGGTTTTTTTGAATTTAGCAGTATAAAAGATTTTAAGACAGATTTGAGCTTTGATATGATAAATTGTTGGGAAGTGAACTGATTTGCTGGAAGGGGGATTCGAACTTCAAAGGAATGGAGGGTAAAACTCGTGAAACTCATATTTACAATAGAATTTTGATATAATTTAAATCTTTCCTTGTGCCTGAAGTCTATGACGAGACGGAGAAGTCCCGCTCTGTAATTTATCTTCAGTCTGGTAGTGGGCTAAACCTAGTTAAAATGCCGTCGAACTAAACGGCTCACACTGGAACTTTGTGTGAAGTAGTTCCTATAACACTCTTATAAGCATGCTACACATGGATATCATAAAGGTTGCTAATAATTACCAGAATGTCAAAACATTTCAACAGTGCGAATAAGGGAATGTCAAGGTGGCAACATGCACCCACCCCTGGTGTCCTTCCCCCCCGCGGAACAGAAATTGGCACCACCGGTTGGGTGCTTTTATTGGCTCACAGAGTTAAAGCGAGGGATTACGATAAGTTTGGACTGGGTTCATAGTGGAAGTGGAGATGCTGAATAATGCCCCAGTGGCGAAAAAAGCAAAGAAATCCGTCAAGAAGGCGCAAAATGGGACCCCTTTCTTTGCCCGTTGACCTCCGATAATGGACGAGCTAGCAACCAATTAGGAGGTCGTTTGCACATGTTATGCTGATAGCCTCTATCATTTCAGCAAGCATCATGCTTTGATTGATCACGCATCCCATGAAAAGTTATAGGATACACTCTGGAAGTGGAATATCTCGTCACATTGGCAATCGAAGGGCGCTGCTGCTGGGGGCGGAGCACAGACCGTGGCGGGGCTCAGAAAGGAATGGCAAGCCTTGTACGCTGCAACTAGCGCACCTTTGACCACAAAAACGCAACATTTCGTTTCCTTGGGCCCCTGACTACTGCTTCCAATGGTGCATGTACTTCCACGCTGCATACGCACTTTATCGTAATCTCTCGCTTTAACTAAGATAGGCCGGAGGCAACAACGCGCCGCGCTGCCGCGTGGCTCCGCCAGCACCGTCAATTTTAACGGTTATCCTCTAGGAATCAGCTAAAAGACCACGTATTATAGTAGCCAAATTAATTCTAAAAGGAGCAGAATGTATAACAGATTTGAAATCTGGAAATCATTAGTGAGACACACAAGGTGCCCATACTATGAAATGAGACTGCTCTGCCTGTTATACAAGAGCGGCGACTGCTCCTATTCTACTGTTCATCATTACCAATATTACACTCTCCGTATTTTCACAGTGTCCGCGCGTCCGCTCTCTGCACGTTCTGCAAGGGCGCGGAATTGGAGGGGCTGGTGCTAAGATCAGAGGGAACCCCTGACTGTTCGCTAAGCATCATGCGTAAGCATCACATACGGTACTCGTAATGCAGAAGGGACCTCTAACTGCGCTAAACATCGTGCGTCAGCATACTGGCGCTTTTTGCGCTTTTGTAAGAGCGCCAGTACGCAGAGAAAGGAACTCGAGGGAGAGTTGAGTCTGAAAATCCTAATTAGCGTTATGGGTAGCGACTTTTGGGGGAAGCCTTACCTCGCTTCTGTGAAGGCTTTCTAACAATTTCAAGGTGAACCAATGTAAGATTGAAAAAAGGGAAAAGGACGTTCGTTCACATGTTCCGCAACGTTCTGTAAGGCTGCGTTCACACTTCACGGCTTCGGTGGTTATTGTGAATGTATTGATAGGGGCATTAGTAGTTTGGTTACTTGTTAAGGAAACGAGCAAGCAAGCAGAACAACTGGCGAATGGTTGCTATACCTCTGTGGACTAGAAAGAGCGGTGGAAAATCATGGGGCCATGTTTCTGTGTAGTATTCTAGTAGGTTGACGGTAGACGACACTGGGGGGAATAGTTTATTCCACCGAAGAGATCACTCTTATATAGTGGGGTTGTTTGTCTTGTTTCCATCCTCGTGATCTTCTCCATATCCATATTCCATATTTCCTCCACCGGTCTCCATCCATCAACCTAAACCATCCTCGTTCCCCTACATCTCCCCCCAAGTGACATTTAGTCACTTGTCAACCAGTTTTATTTGCTTTTCCTTTTCTAGCACACGGAATACATCCGTGTCCTTCTCCCCCACCTCACACCACCTACTACCATACTTCTAAGTGCACCACCATGCCACTTCTTTATCACAAAAATTTATTACCAAAATTCTTTATTACAAAATCAATTTCAACACAATTACTTCAGCATAACATTCAGTCACTTCTGGGTGTATCCCCCTCCGCACTCTTTCCTTGTGCTTCTTCCAATTTGGCAAACATCTGGGCACACAATACCCTCATCTCGTTTAGTTCTTGTCTGATAGTCGGCCGACGGCCTCGTCTTCCGCGGCGGCCACCGAATCCACGATGTGGGCCCACTTGCCGCTCCTCGATAGGCCTCTCTGATACGGTGCCCGTCGAACTTGGGGGCCGCTTCCTGGCGCGAATGGGCGTACGGTACCATCGTAGGCTAAATCACTCACTTCGTTCGCCTCGGCTGCCTGTGCTAAAAAAACAATACTACTCACGTTCGACGTCGTAGTAACTGCCGGCACTTGAATGATAATCGGTGGGGACTGCCCCATTCCATTTGCCCCGCTCATCCTGATCGCCAGTAGGTTGACGGTAGACGACACTGGGGGGAATAGTTTATTCCACCGAAGAGATCACTCTTATATAGTGGGGTTGTTTGTCTTGTTTCCATCCTCGTGATCTTCTCCATATCCATATTCCATATTTCCTCCTCCTTCTTCTCCACCGGTCTCCATCCATCAACCTAAACCATCCTTCGTTCCCTCAATTCTGACTTTCCCTCGTTACATGTGCTTAGCGAGCTGCCGCGCAGTGCAACACTTTCATGTATTGGAAGCCTCAACTTGGCGATTGCGAAGCAAGTTCATCGAACTGGTGGCTGTAGGTGTCTGCGCCAGCGGTAGTGGTATTGTTTGAAGTCTGTGATGGAGCAAAATATCGGGGCTCGTTGTCGCTGCTGAGCTGCACGTTCCCACTGATGTTTCTGTATTTTGCTTGGATAGACTGCGCACTCCTCAACCAAGGTGACTCTTTATTGAGCCAATCAAAACTACGGCTCTTGCAAGTTAGACAGCAAACGTTGGAGATGATCACACTGTCTTTCGGACACTCGTCCAACTCGTGAGAATTCCATCTTCCCAGCGTGTACAATTTCTCCATGGCTCAAAGGGAACGACACATGGTGCACTGGGAGGACTGAAGGTCTACTGCAGTTTGACGGGTACTGGTGCCGGGTTGCCTTCAAGAAGCTCTTGCATGCGTTCAATATCTACGGTCATTGGGTGTCCGAAACGTGGTTGGTCTTCAGGGTTATAGTCGCCCTGGCGAAGCTTCCCGAACCACTTTCAATAGATATTCTCTTTAGCGAGTCTGGTCCTCCAGATTCACAAATATTCCGACAGGCTCTTGCTGAGTGCCCCAGGCGGAACTCGTAAAATAGACAGTGACGAACATGTGTTGAAAGGACGGCATTATTTCTCCCTAAAGACGAGTACTGACGGTCGAATTTCGTAATATGAAAGGACACTAAACTCGCCATATATTCCTTTGCGGAGAATAACACACTTTTTTGGAACCGGTGGTGCGGGTACGAATAAATCTCGGCACTAACTTATGACTCAATCTAATATTGTTGTACCAGTTTTGCTCCGCCCGCTATCGCGCGCATCACACGGCAGCGAAACTGGAGGACCCATGGAATATCAGCATGAGGTACTCCATTAACCACCTCACTATTGAATGTGTTAGACCTTTCCCAGTTTCGCTGAAGTCCATCGAGAATACGCGTGATAACGTCTGGAGCTGAACTGGCATATTTATCTCACAACTGTAAACATCCAGCATTCTTCTTGAATTCAGATAATTTAGCGGTGAATAGGATTGCTGTCAGTCTCAAAATTAAAATGAATATGCCTATTTACATACAGTCGAAATCTCGAAGTCAGATTAGGCGTGGCTATGGATTTGACGTGGCCTTTGCCGCACTTGATAAAAGCCGTGAGGATAGGCTGTTTCTAACGTACTCCATTGGATATCAGCAGAGCATGCTTATCCGCGCAACTTCCATCAAATGCGGCGGCCGCCACGTCAAACCCATAGACACGCCTAATCTGACTTCGAGATATCGAGTAAGGCTATAATAATGGAGTGTTCATAGTTGGCGATTAGGCGATTAGGCGATCAGTCTACATGAAAAATATACGTATAGATTAGGCGAGTAGGCGAGTAGGCGAGTAGGCGATCAGGCGAGTAGGCGATTAGGCTATGAATCATCACATACGATTGGGGAAGCGTCAGTTATAGACTGTCGGTGACTTTTTTTTTGCTTGAGAACCTCCATACTTTATTTATGTGTGTTCATAAATTAAGACCCATACCTAAGATTAACCATAAAACATAACAAAAAATAAATCCATGGACAATACAAGAGTGATCTTTTGAACCAGAGGTTAATAACAATTCCTAGTTTCCTGTACTAAATAATTGGTGTGCGTGTGTGTAGCGGCGGACGTATCGAGACGTTGTTAGTTGAAATTCATTATGTCTGCACAAGGCACAACGGCACACGTGAAAACGACCCAACACCAATGAGAATCTAAATCGACCATGAACATCCACACAAATGGATTGAACTCACCTGAGCTGCGCTAATGATGAATTAACATTAACCTCGTCCTCTCGCACTTATTCTTAGACGAGTCTTACTTGACGTGGCATAAGCGTGTCACTCAGATAAGAGACGATACCACACTGATATAAAAACTTTTATCAGGACCACAGCCACGTCTGCCACGTAGCAAACCGTGCTGCAGAAGAGCACACATTCACTGAATTCAGCAAGAAAGGATTACTTACATTACATAACTGTACAAAGAACGGGTAGAAAACTAAAAGCATTTCCTGATTTGCACACGGCGCACTCTTTAGTCGTCAAAATTGAGGTGCATAGGCATATTAGCTTCTCACCCATACACTAGACTACTAGTTGTTAAGAGCAGATCTTGTCAAAGTGTTGCATACAATCCAGATATCACCTAATCGCCTACTCGCCTAATCGCCTACTCGCCTGATCGCCTACTCGCCTACTCGCCTAATCGCCTAATCGCCTACATCGCCTCCCCCAATCGATATGAATCCTTTACTCAACACATCGCCTACTCGCCTGACTCGCCTAATTCGCCCTACTCGCTACTCGGCTAATGCGCCTAATCGATCTGCTTTATGTACTTGCACTTTGAAGTCGATCGCCTAATCGCCAATGCCTAATCGCACGCGACGATCGTCAACTATGAACCTACTCCACATACAGGCTTATCATTTATTTACATTCACCATTATTTAGAACCCCGAAAGGATTAGCGGTTTAATGAGTTTGGGCTTTCTTGATAGAAATGAAACTTATCATTTGCTGAAGACTTGATTGAGTTTATGCAATCGACTGCTATTAAGTAAGCTGGTCATACAATGATACAATGTGCACGTACCACTACAAATAGAATTTGTAAGTAGGGACGCTCTAGTATCAGCGCAAGCTACGCAAGCTGCGTTCTGACGCGCCTTATCAGCCTTTATCAGTTGTAACCACTTTCTATCACCCACCAACAATGTCCCCGTCCCACCCCACATAACACTTGTAAGTATGGTTGCTCTGGTGTCAACGCGAGCCAGGTAACGGAATCGACGACTTTTGCGTTCTGACGCGCCTTATTATCAGCCCTTATCAGTTGTTATCACTTTCATCACCCACCAACAATGTTCCCGTCCCACCCCTTATAACACTAGTAAGTAACACACACAGACATACTTAGCGAATTATATATGTAGTAGGATCTTAGAAAACGAGTAGAAAGAAATCAGTACACGGGGAAGTGGGAAACTTGGCTGTCACAAAGAAGCTGAGCTGTGGTTCTTGACATGTCTTGTTTTGTTAATTCCTGTTATTCGGAAGGAAACTTAGCAATTACAGTATTTGTCATGTTTTGTTTTGTTAGTCGTCTAAAGCTCCTACTAATGTTAGCAACAAATGCGCTCGTGTCTCGCGATAGTGCCAGACTGCTTCTGGCGCCATTTGGTTTATTTTCCGGCTATTTGCTTCTTCTTATTCTTTAGCGTTTGTCCCACCCTGTGGCGGGGTCCGCTTTTCTGGTATTACGCCACTTTTCCCGATTATGTGCCTGATCGGGATGAAGGCCAACTAATTTCAAGTCCTCATGCAACGTATCAAGCCATCGTTGCTTCGGGCGTCCTCTTGGCCGCTTTCCTGGCACGTTAAAGTCTAGACCGATCTTACGGACACTGTCATCATTAGCGCGAAGGACGTGACCGTACCACCTCAGGCGAGCTTCGCGCATCTTATCAGCGATGGGAGCCACACCGAACCGCTTTCTTATCGTTGCGAATGTGGTCTAACGCGTGACCCCGGCAGTCCAGCGCAGCATTTTTGTCTCCATTACACTGAGACGAGCCTCAACCTCTTTAGTCACGGGCCAGCACTCTGCTCCGTAAATGGCGACTGGTCGGACGACGGTTCTGTAGATCTTAGATTTCAGTCGCTCTGGTTCTTATCGCAGAGAACGCCGGTCATCGAGCGCCATTTGGACCAAGCTGCACTCACCGGGAGTTTACTTCAGAGATCAGGCTGCCGTCGGACGCGATTGCCGACCCAAGATACTTGAATGATGTTGTACGTGTGAGCTCAGTGCCATTGATCTTAATAGAGCCTGGCTCACTCAAATCGGTGGTCAAGTACTCTGTCTTCTTCACGTTCAACCTGAGCCCAAACATAGCCAGACGGTCGGACCAGGTTTGCACCTGTTGCTCGAGCAGATGTTTGTCGCGAGCATCACGTCATCAGCATAAAGAAGCGTCCATGGAGCGGGCTTCTGAAGATCACGCGAAATGGCATAACGACAATGAATAGGAGTGGGGAAAGCGCAGAGCCTTGGTGCACACCGACCGAGATGGGGAATTCCATCGAAGTACCTGCCACCGTTTGCACCCGGCTCCTTGAGTTCGAGTAAAGTATGCGCACCCACTCAATAAGCTCTTCAGGAACGTCGTGCTGTCGTAAAGCATCCTATATATATATAATTTGCTAAGTATGTCTGTGCGTTTGTATAATGTGTGTGTAGTGAATTGTCACGAAATATATAGCTCGAGCCAAAGTAACGATAGACGGCATGGGTTTAAAGGAAGCAGTCACGATAATTTTCATGGCAACGATAAGGAAAGCTATGTATTGGAGTGGATAGAGGTCCTGCCCAGTGTTACAACACGTGAAGTTTCAGTGGCAGTGGCGCCTTATCAACGGAGTGATAAGGCGCCGAAATCCACTTCCGTTCAGCAAAAACCAAGACTTATCGATGTGGAAAGGGGTGCGATAAGAGCGTGCTAGATATGATACCGTTATCGTTATCGTCCCGTTTTCATTCTGGAGTGCACCTCTTATCAAGCAGCCGCACCTTCTTATCTCATCGTATCATATCTTCCATGAGCTTACACTCGTCCAACAATTACTGCCTCACACCTTATCGATTGATAACGCGAGGGATAGCAAATCCAGCGTGGAAGCCAGCGTGACTGCTTTTAAATAGCATGGGGTGATGGGGACTCAAGTGGTACGTGATTGGAACTGATAACGACTGATAATAGCTGATAAGAGGGGCTAGAAAGCGAGCATCGCCAATTTCGTTTTGTCGTTCATATTGGTACTAGAGCGTCTATACTTACAAGTGTTATGTGGGGTGGTCCCGGGACATTGGTGGTACATGAATGGAAGCGATAGCAACTGATAAGGGCTGATAAGGTGCGCCAGAACGCTGAAGTCGTCGATTCCGTTGCCTGGCTCGCGTTGACACCAGAGCAACCATACTTCACAAGTGTTATGTGGGGTGGGACGGGGACATTGTTGGTGGGTGATTGAAAGTGGTTACAACTGATAAGGGCTGATAAGGGGCGTCAGAACGCAAAAGTCGTCGATTCCGTTACCTGGCTCGCATTGACACCAGAGCAACCATACTTACAAGTGTTATGTGGGGTGGGACGGGGACATTGGTGGTACATGATGAAAGCGATAGCAACTGATAAGGGCTGATAAGGCGCGTCAGAACGCAAAAGTCGTCAATTCCGTCACGTAACTCGCGTTGTCATTAGAGCGTCCCTACTTACGAATTCTATTTGTAGTGGTAAGTGGTACGCACATTGTATCGATATGAAACTGATGGAAGTCTTACTTGATAGTGAAGTCTATTGCATAAACTCAATCAAGTCTTCAGCAAATGATAAGTTTCATTTCTATCAAGAAAGCCCAAACTCATTAAACCGCTAATCCTTTCGGGGTTCTAAATAATGGTGAATGTAAATAAATGATAAGCCTTAGCTCCTCACTTATGTAAATAGGCATATTTCATTTTCATTTTGAGACTGACAGCAATCCTATTCACCGCTAAATTATCTGAATTCAAGAAGAATGCTGGATGTTTACAGTTGTGAGATAAATATGCCAGTTCAGCTCCAGACGTTATCACGCGTATTCTCGATGGACTTCAGCGAAACTGGGAAAGGTCTAACACATTCAATAGTGAGGTGGTTAATGGAGTACCTCATGCTGATATTCCATGGGTCCTCCAGTTTCGCTAAAGCCTGCCGTGTGATGCGCGCGATAGCGGGCGGAGCAAAACTGGTACCACATAACTTCTTGAGGAACGCGGAAGCCTTCTCCAGGTCCAGGAAGGCAAGATGCACGGCTTTTCTTTTCTCGCGATGTCTTTCCAGCAGAAGGCGAGCGGCGTGTATTGCATCGATGGTGCCGCAGCCTGACACAAATCCACACTGGTTGATGGAAAGCTGCACGATGTCACGAATACGGCCGTCTACAATTCGCTCAAAGATCTTCATGCTGTGCGAGAGCAGGCGAATTGGACGGTAGCTCGTGCAGTCAGCAGGGCTGCCTTTCTTCTTCCAGATCGGAATCGTTGTGCTCTGTTGCCAGCTCTCAGGCACCTTTCTCTCTGCAACGATCTGGTTGAAGAACTTGGTCAACCATTCTGCAGGACACCAGCATTTTGACTTCCATATGTCGGCCGCTAAGTCATCGGGACCTGTTGCTTTCCTAACTTCATCGAGCACTTAGCTGACTCGAATGAGCACTGAGACTTGGATGAGCAAATTCTACTGCTGAGATGTTCTCGAAGTAATCGTGCCATCGCTTCACTGCTTTCTTGCGGTCCGTCAGGAGGTTGACCATTTTCGTCGTTGATGCCGAAAAACTTCTCGATATCCTCGGACTGGCGATGGCGGGCTTTGGCGAGTCGATAAACATAGCGTTCACCATCGCGCGTCTCGAGCTTCTCGCTGACATCAGCAAAGTGAGCAGCTTTTGCGGCAGCAACGGCTTCTTTGTCGCATTCTTAGCTGCCTGATACTCCGCCAGTTGTCGACAGTCTTATCGCCAAGAAATACGTGGTAAGCCTCTTCTTCTCACGTACTTTTTCTTTGACATCGTCCGTCCATAGCCACGCTTGCTTGTCGATCTTCCGTCGCCCAGGTTTTGTTGTGCCGAGTTCGGAACGAGCAGAACGGATTATCGCTTCGGCAGCACATTTCCAATTTTCATCAACAGGCGTGACCGCCGGTTAAAAAAATTTCCGCCTATTTGCTGTTTTTATCAAATTTGCTGCAAATGTGTATGTACAGGGGGAAGTCAATGAAAAGACATTCTCGTATCCATATGCGAATGGATTCAATCGCTTTTTGCTAAATTCAAATCATGCGTTCCAGCTAGAATTGAAGAACACATTCCATTCTATAAGAAAAAACTTCCCGGTGGCCTTGTACGTGGACGGCATCAGAAAAATTTGCCCCGGAAACATGGTGCACTGGTCGAGCTCAAGTGGGTCCCGAAGGGTAGTGTACCATGACGTTTTCTGAAAAGCGGGTGCTGGGAAATTTGCATGGATAGAGCTAATGTCTCTGGGGAACTATTCAACAGTGAATGAATCCAAGAAATGATAGAGCTCCAAGCTTGAGCGGTTGCACTAAGTCACTTTGAGCTCGAAGACAATGGCAGATTGAAGTCATATTCCGAAAACGATGAGGGCAGTGAGGGGGCTTGCGTCTAGTTATAGGGACACTTAAGGAATATTTTGCTATAGAATTTCCGTCAACGACAACAAGGAAAAAACGCTGAAGTGCGATATTGGCAAAATGTCTTTCCCTCCCTCTCCTCTGTATACGGAGAGGTGATTTGTGCCCTTTCACGAAATGACATTCGATTTTGGCGTCATTTTGGCACAAAAGGGCACAGCATTGGGAAAAAAACTTGCGTCAAGAAGGTAGTACCAGAGATAGATGTCATATTCGTGATCAACGTACTAAATACATCTAGGCAAATTCAGCTCTTGTTTTGATTCTTCCAGGAAGGCACCTGGGTTGTAGAAGGTGAATAGTACCAATGTTTTTGTCATACCTGTTAGAAACAATGTCTGCGGAATACTCGGACTCGGTCCTTTAAACCGCCTCAATTTGTTCCGCCTGCGCTTTCGCTTAAACAGTGGATCATGACTACTGTCATCTCATCACTCATTCAAACTTGCAATGCGGACTCGCATGTAGCTTGCTCATTGGAGCACGCCTCCTTTTGGCGTGCCCAACTCTCGCTCACATGGGTATAATTGCCTCTCAAAGCAGTTACTATAGAAACTTGTACTTTAACAGTATAACATAGTGGCACCCGGGTGTGGGTACTTAGGACAGAACGCGACTTTTTCGCTCTTCGCAACGCGACATCGCGCGGCAGGCTGGCGCACCCGCAGCGAAAACAACTACGGTATATAAGAACGCGCGATTGGAGCACGATATTTGTGTCGGCTTTGATTGCGACAAGGAGTTTGAAGCTTAATAGCCATGGATTTGATAATGAACGAGGAAATGGTAACCAGAAGTGGACCGCTAACTAGCAGTGAAGAGGGAGGTAGGTTATTTTTGCAGAGATGGATGGTAGAGCTTCTGGAGAACCTGGAAGAGGAATGGTTGATGGACGTTTGATGAGACGACTGTAAACTTCTGCATAGGGTTATTTGGGGCCCTGATCATGAATATGACACTAATTTTTCCCACTCATTTTTCCACATTCGTGCTGTTTAACGCATACTTTCTGCTTTTTACTAAGCTTTCTCACCTACAGCGCCTACGACTAAGCATAGGGGAGGGGAGTGAAACTCCGGAGTGGGTAAACCACGCACCGTGTGGCAAAAGTTGGAGTGTGTCACACCACAGGGGAATGGCCTACCCACTTTGGAGCCCTATCACTATCAACGGCTTAGTCCACGGACGTCATAGTCGGCAAGTAGAAAGCGATGGGAAGGATCGGTCGATCGCCCATCGCTTGTCCGTTCGCTTGCCCGACATCGCGCGTCGGTCAGAGCGTGATGTGCATCGCGATTGTGGCCGGCAACGCTCGCTTGGCAAAAGTGCCAACTAAGCAAGCGCCGCGTTGGCCCCGCCCCAGTCGAAGTCAGTCTGCGGAGTCATCGACTCGGAGCCAAGAGCCCATCGCCCCTTCGCTGGTGGCACTCTTGGTCAAGCGATTGGCGCAATCCGTGCACGAGCGGTGACCATTAGTCCTATTCGGCGATCTAATTAGCTGGCGAGGGTGCAGAGGAGGGCACGGAAGCAGGCCCGCCGATAACCCCAGATATCGAAGAAGTACCAGCGAATATCATGTGGGAATCAGTATAGTGGCCGGCCCACCGCGGGCCCAAACGGAGCCGAGCGTCCAAATGAGTATGCATAGTCCGTGTTGAAGGACAGAAGCGTTTCACGTAAAAAAAAAAGAATGTTACTACTCCTTATGCAGGATGATGCTATACAAAAACAATATAATCCACACAAAGCAGACACAAGCGACACTATTACACCATCGTTCACCGATAATTCGTGAAACACCATTTGTGTGGCATCGCCCGGAATCGTGTAAGTCACAAAACGTTTTCAATAATGAGACAGAATTAGTGATTCACCGCATTTATCAATACAATGGGTGTGAGCGCGGGCAAGTAAGGAATCAGAAACTTACAAATTCACGCATGCAAAAAAGCTGCTCCAATCGCGCGTTCTTCCATACCGTAGTTGTTTTCGCTGCGGGTGCGCCAGCCTGCCGCGCGATGTCGCGTTGCGATGAGCGAAAAAAGTCGCGCGTTCTGTCCATTATCGGTGTTCTCAAGTTAGACGGAGGACGAGCTGGACTCTTGTCTAGAATTCAATCTGTTGATGATTTTCTGGCTGAAATAATTCTGACCATTTTGTTGGTGTTATAGTGATTGAAAGGCTCTCAAGGCTGTCTTTCAGATCCATTTCCTGTTCGCTGTCTGCACTCAAAATGAGTTCTTCTGACGAAGGTTGGTGTTGTCTGACATCCAGTTGCTTCTAAATTTTGTTTTTTCCAAACACATTTTGAAAATGTTAAGTGGTTCCAGTTAACGGCTACGGGTTGATAACTAGAATGTAAGCAATAGAATAGAATAACGGATTAAAGATAGCAATCGTCAAATATCACAATGAATTGCACTTGACTGGTCACTTGGTGCTATAAGTGTCATTTGGGGCCGGGTGCAGGAAGCCCTGGGGGGAAGGGTCCCCAAAACTGCGTCCCTACTCCAGTTGATGACGTATTCGGCCTCGGTGGATCATGAATATGGGGCGCATGCGTTCCGAGATTGGCACGAGAGCTTAGTAAGGACCCCCATCCCTTCGCCGGGGCTCTGCTGCACTCGCCTCCTGAATCACAACCCCTGCCCCGGAAGGTCTTCTTGATAAGGGCGCTCTCATTCAAGGTGAGCACCCGACGTCCACACTCGGCGACGGACAAGTCGCCCTTGTACCGCTTAACTGACGTCGTCTGAAACCTACAACACCCAACTATGCCAGGATTCGCTCGGTTGTTGTGATCTAGCGGCGCGAGTGGCTTTTCCTAAATTGTGTTATAAGGCGCGCACGCATAGTCGGTCGGACGACAGCAACGATCGTAACTGTCGCACAGCATTGGATGCGTATCGATCGTCGGACTTGCCTGAGTATTCGACGATCGATACGTATCAGACAGTGCGACAGTTGCGATCGTTGCTGTCGGACGACCGACTATGCATGCGCCCTCATGGTGGTGTGGTTTACTCTCCATGTGTTGAGCGTAAAAAGAACTTCATAAATACCAAAATACGTTAATTGACCTGAATTGAGTCGTCAATCTTCGTGTATGGCAAAAGGATGTAAAGAAATTCGCAGGGTCAAACACGGGAACAGCCAATGGGTTAGTTCGAGGTCATTGATCCAGTTATCCAATGATTAGGCTGGATAGGGGGCAGACCTATTTGCTGGAAGGTGTGGAGAACTCGGAAAACATAGGCGCTGGTGGAATAGAAAGGATCACTCATGGCCCTACTTCAAAAAGGACCGTTGGAAAGATGGATCTCCGAGATCCAGTTTTATTTGAGTCAGTGTCTTCGTTGGTTTAGTTTTATAGCCAAGTTATTAGAATTATTATTTTCTTTAAGGTGAGCGAGTAACGTATATTGTTGACAAAATCCTGGATTCTCGAAAAGTCAACGGAAAACGGGAGTACCTCATACTGTGGCAAGATTATGGGATCGAGGATGCGACTTGGGAAAGCTATGAACACTGTGTGAGTTTTGTCGTACTGTAAATAATTCGAGTAGGTGCACAATTTTCTTTGTCTTGTCAAACAGTGGAACATAGTTGTGGTCTTTTCAATTTCTCTCCATCGCCTCTGGGTTAGCGTGGCTTACTACCTGGAGGTCTACGTGGCCTCTTTCTCCTAGAAAGCTTTCCTTTCCTTTCTTTCTCCTGGCAACCTACTCTTGAGCTGTTAATATGCCGAAAACAGCAAGATAAATGGGACCTCATTCCCCTGAACCTGAGGGAGCCCCCAATACGGCAGCGTTGGGTAGGACCGCTCGGGAGAGGCTGCTAGAATCTCAGGGCCCGGATAGGCTGCCTAAACGAAGAAGGACTAAGATGGCGATCTGTACTTTTACTGCACGGACGCTTGTATCCGAAGCTCATGTCAAAGACCAAATGCAAAATAGGAACAGGAACGTGGGCGCAAACCGGAACATCTGAAGAATGCACCGCCAGTTATCATCAAACTCTGGCTCGACTCTTCACGCGCTACCTGTCGGAATGCAAGGTACCCACTCCGTGGAAAACCAGCAGGACCGTGTTGCTGTACAAGAAGGGAGACCTGGACGACATTGGCAATTATCGCCCAATCTGCCTGCTGTCTGTAATCTACAAGCTATTCACTCGAGTCATCCTAACAGGATCGGCAGAATACTAGATGAAGGACAGCCATGCGAGCAAGCAGGGTTTCGAAGAGGGTTCAGCACGATCGACCATATCCACACGGTTACAAGACTCATTGAAGTTTCACGAGAGTACAAGATGCCGCTTTGTCTCACGTTCATCGACTTGAAGAAGGCCTTCGACTCTGTGGAGACAGAAGCGGTCATCGAAGCCTTGGGCAACCAGGGCGTCCCTACTCAGTACATCAAGATTCTTCGTGAGCTCTACAGCAACTTTACGCTTCAGCGCCGCTTTCCAGAACATCGAGCGTCCCGATCGAAGCGCATGAGAGTGAAAGTATACGACCGCAGCTACACCGCCTTTTATTTGTCGACGATATCGTTCTTATAGGGCGGAAGTGGTGTAGTGACAAGTGGCGCGCTTCCACGCGAGCGGTCCGGGGATCAAATCCTGGGTCGTGAGTCGCCCGGGCCAACCAAGCCTTCCATCCCTCCGGGGTCGGTTAATTGGTACCAGACTTGTCTGGGAGGATAAAAACACTGACTTGTACATCGGCTGGCCCCCGCAAGTCATTGTATAGGCCACATCGCATTCAAACGCCACTACGAATGTACAAATGGAAGTAGAATGCGTGCCGCATCCCAAAAAGGGATTGATCAACGGCAAATGCTTTATCCTTTATCTTCTTATAACGCCGAACTTCGAGGAAGCGGAGCGAATGCTTACTGATTTCGACTGCCGTGGTAATCCGAAGTTCCGAACTACGCCAACGATCGAAGATCAGGGACGCTGCCGTTTTCGCCAAGGAATCGAAGATAAGGTGGGCCGGACACGTCATGCGATTTTGCGATGACCGTTGGACCAGAGCGGTTACCGACTGGATCCCTCGGGACGTCAAACGAACACCTGGACGACCGCCGGCCCGATGGTCAGACTTCTTCACGAAAGCTCTGAACGAAAGGAATGAAGGACTTCGTGTCCCTCGAGCAAGGAGGATCCACTGGACCACTCTAGCACGCGACAGGGACGAATGGAGACGTTGCTGGCGCCCGCTCGAGCAAATCGATGATCAACGGGACGACAGGTGATACAGGTGGTGATACCGCAGTTTTGCTTTGACTAGTGATTAGAAATCGTTCTGTTGGGTAGTACATGAGTTATGTCGTTCTCAGATGGAATTTTTCTCTCTGAACCCCCACGTTTTCATATCACGCTTTGTGCTACTTGGTTATTTGCTCTTCAAAACCCTACATTTCTTTTTAAGCTTCGGTGGAAATCTGTTGAATTTCATGCCTGTAAAATGGAACTTTCCATCGACGAAAATTAGCAAAACCGGCAATTAATTTGAACATTGTTCAATATTATAAGAAACCAGTCGATGATGTACGCTTGGTCACTTTCATAGCATTTTTTGTGGAAATTTTATCTCAAGTAAAATAGCAGTTCTCTTCTTTTAGAACCTGGTCCTGAAAGTTTCGCCTATCGCCTTACTAAAAGATGAAGTTGTAGGGAAAATCTTTAGCCATTTTCGTTTGTGTGATACAAAATCTTCGAAGATCGTTTTGAAGCTTCAAACTGGGACAAAAGGACACAAATCTTTCCTGAACTGTTTGGAATGAATCTACGGCGCATGTGTGGGAACCAGCAGGGTTTTTATTTTCAGACGTACATTGTTACAAGAGCACAATTCATCATTCTCGCTTCGAAAAAAGTAAAATTATGGCGAATTTTGATACATCTGTCTTTCGTTTGACTAGATTTCTGTTGGGTGGAATCAAGTTGTGTGTTTTTGGTATAAACTACACGCAGGAGC
>MU868766.1:64888-78258 GCA_036418205.1 Ostertagia ostertagi | reverse complement strand
AACGGTTGGCCCTGGTCCTGATTGCGAATACATTAACAATAATAATAATAATACAGCCAAGCAACGTATGACATTCCTTTCTATTGTTGGCGCTATTCGGCGCCTATTTCCTGCTCGTCTGCGCCCTCGCACTAATTAGATCGCAATCAGGACTAAGCCTTTGAATAGTGGAGGGCTCCAAAGTGAGTAGGCCACTCCCCTGTGGTCTAACACACTCCAACTTTTGCCACACGGTGCGTGGTTTACCCACTCCGGAGTTTCACTCCCCTCCCCTAAGCTTAGTCTTAGGCGCTATAGGTGAGAAAGCTTAGAAAAGCAGAAAATATGCGTTAAACAGCACGAATGTCAAAAACGAGTGTCATATTCGTGATCAGGGCCCCAAATAACCCCTATACAGAAGTTTACAGCGAATTTGGTGATAATCAGCCGTGGCGCCAGCTGGCGCCAAATGGCGCCAATTTGGCGCCAGCGCCAAAAATGGATTATTCAATTTCAGTGACAAAACGATCTCGAAACTGGGCTAAAAAGTGGGTAAAAGTGTGTATTTGGTATGTTGCATCGAATTAGAGAGACCCACCCCTGGGCGGGGAGCAGTTTCAACCCTGCGTTGTGCAAATTCCAAACTTTTTACGACCCCCTCCTTTTCGGAGGGTATCGGTACGACCCCCCGTATTAACTATTATGTCTTTCACATAATTTAATGCTCATCATTGATGTATGGGCAATCACAGACATGGAGAAGTGGTGGACCGTGGTCCAATCCTGCAGATTTTCAAAGCTATTCAGAAACTAGAAGATTAGCGCTTTCGAATCTGTGCTAAAACTTCTTCAAAAATCACTCGCTCAAAAAATAGTCCCGTTGTTCCGTTTTTCCACCTTGATTTTTTTCAAGCCATTTTCCTGGAACGCGACTTGCAATCTTCAAACGTCCATAATTTTCCTTCAAAATTCATATAATGAGAAGCGGTAAAAAGTATTGAAGTCTACATGAAGAGTGTTTCACAACGTATGCAAAATTTTCCTGAAAAGCTTTCTTCTGCCAGAATTTCTGAGTTTCTCATCAAGGCTCAGGTAGAACTCGTCCTTCTCACTCTCGGGGCATCCGGCTTGCGGTGCGTACACGGAGAGTATTGTCCAGTACCCCTCCTTCGTGTCTATCCTCACAGCCATGATCCGATCGCTGATCCTGTTCACAGCGGAGACATAGTCCTTGAGCGACTCCGCTACCGCTATGGCCACACCGTTCCGCTTGGTGTCTTCTCCATTGTAGTAGAGCTTGACACCTTCCCGATTTCCCTGGCCTTAGCACCTTTCCATCGCGACTCCTGAAGTCATCAGCCGGCCTGTCAACCTGGGCCTGACGCTGGTACTAGAACCATTTTTGCAATTTTTGCAAGGCATGGTTTAACCTCGGCAGGGATCGAACTCGCGGTTTTCAGAGGTGCAGACATGAGTCTAACCTCTTAACCACTCGGCTATCCCTGCCTCCATAAAGAGTGCTTGACAACGTATACAAAATTTCCTAGAAGCTCTCTTCTGCCGGAATTTTTGAGGTGGTCCCTAGAAGTCAATTCAGTTTTAACTTTCTTCCACTTAGATTTGTTCTGAAAGCATCAAGATTTTTTGAGGAAGTTTGTCTGCTCACGGCCGCTGACAGATAAAGCGTTTTGAAGTGAAAACTCCTGCTCGGGGTACGCCGTGCACCTGTTTATGGTAAGCAGTCGCACTAGCGCAACTACAATCGTTACATGGAATCCTATTTCCTCAATGCATTTCACCGCGGGCCCTCTGTGTACGACCCCTCCCCTTTCGTTCGGCCAAATACGGCCCCCGTTGTTCTTTGTGCAACGGGCGGATTGACCCTGGCGGGGAGTTCTCCAAAAAAGCAGTGCTTCTATGAAAAATTCATAACTCGGTTGGGAGAAAGCC
The DNA here is from genome assembly GCA_036418205.1 of Ostertagia ostertagi. Classification (NCBI taxonomy): domain Eukaryota; kingdom Metazoa; phylum Nematoda; class Chromadorea; order Rhabditida; family Trichostrongylidae; genus Ostertagia; species Ostertagia ostertagi. The sequence continues at coordinate 76,329 of MU868766.1, read as the reverse complement.
TACAGAGCAGAAAACAAATTGGTGTAGGGGAGCAATGTCTAAGGTGTTCCCAGCATACATGACGTGGGCGGAGGCCCGCCCACAATGGGCGGAGCGCGCTCTGAAGTGTACAGCGTTTTCTACAAGTCCTCATAATTCCGGAGAAGTCTTAGTGAGCCGGAAAAAGGTGGATAGAGGTGGGTGGAGGAGTGGAGGCCAACTGTCATCGGTGGGCGGGGCATGACCAAAGTGGGCGGAGTTTGCGACGAAAATTCATAACTCGGTTCCAAGAAGTCCCGGAGACCGGGAAAAAGGTGGATAGAGGTGGGTGGAAGGAGTGGAGCCCAACTGCTGTCGTGGGTGGGCAATTGCAAAGTGAGCGGAGTTCTTCACGAAGTTGTGTTAGGTTGGAAAGAAAGTTCTGCAACACTCTTTCTAAAATTTTCTTTTTTTCTGAAAAATTCATAGGTAACATTTATGACTAACAAATGGTAGAGCATTCTCGAGGCTTCAATCACTATAAGTGCTGCAGTCAGTAGTTATCCAAGAAAATTCAAAAAACCTCGACCACTAGTAAATCCATACTCCGAGTCACTGTCTAGTACAAATGTCTACATAACTATGGATTCGTGTCAACGACCGACACTATCTGCAATAGCTTCAATAGGCATGCCGTTCACCGTAAAGCATTTCAATCTTTTGATTTTTATAAGAAGCCTGCAGCGCTCCACACACTCCGTTACAGGTAGGGCTTATACAGGGGTGTGGGACTTTTGGTGCGTCCGGGGTTGCACGCGGCGATCCGGACGAGGCAAGTCTTCGCGGGCTTCTGCGGTGGAATCCAACACGTCAGAACGTGTGCAGATCGCGGATAGAATCCACAAGGTTCTGCGATTCGAATTACATTCCAACGCGTGGATATTCAAAGCAGCGGCAGGAAGAGAAGAAAAGGAATAGCAAAAGGCTGTTATAGCAATCAGGGCGCTTAGGTTGCTGGCGCTTGTTGTTAAGGGGGGGGGGGGAATCCCATGAGCGGAGAGATTCAACCAATTATTGTGTTTGGGACTAAGCCTGAGGGGAAGAGTTTCTCGTGGAGGATGTGAGCAATTTCTGTTCTCCCGAGCGTATTTCCCTTCTCATGAGCTTAGTTCTAGTGTCACCTTCCATTGGCCCTGTTTTGAAAGTTCCCCAAGGACAGGAGCGCCGCGATTAGCAAAGATATAGAGTTGACAATAAATAACATCTCACTAAATGACTCCATTTTTAGTGCTTCTTATTCATATTTATAATACCAGTTTAGCTCCGCACGCAACCGCGCGCATCACATGGTGGGCTTCAGTGAAACTGGACAACTTGCTGAATATTAGGTCACGTGGCTGAGAAACTAACAGTAAGATGTTTGGAAGATGTGTCACATGAATTTCAAAGGCTGTCCAATTTTGCTGAAGATTGTCGCGTAATGCGCGCAGTAGCATGCGGAATGAAAATGGTACTTATCATGACTTCGTAAACATTTAGCATTGATATCGAGCTCGGATGATTTAGCGGTTTATAGAATTTCCACAATTGAAGAATCGGTGTGTAAGTGAAATATAACCAATCAATCAGCATCTAACCGAGCTATGATGGAAATTGGAAATATAATGGAAATTCGCTATTAGTCCAAGTCCAGATAGTTGAGCAGCTCAACTTTCTTTGCTTCTTTAGATGAAAGGATAGGAATGGAACATATTCACGTGCTAGGGACCTGGTTTAGTTCAACTGAGTGCACGCTCAACTGTCGCTACTTTTATCAGTACAGTTGCCGCTCATACCACTTTCTGTCACCTACATTCAACCCTCGCCACCTTGATCGCTTGCCAGTGATAATTGCAACGAAGTTGGAGAGACCTGCATTCAGACGCTCTTATCATTCCTTGTCAGTTCATACTGCTCGCAATCGGTGTCCCCTCCAGGCAACGTGTAGGAGCTAATATTTACTGTCACCACGAAGGCTGCAACGAAATTAGCAGTACTCAAAATCCTAACTTCCTTATCAACCGTTATCGCTTGTTATCACTTTTGATCATCCACTATCCGTGTTCCCGTCCCATCCCCTATACCACATGTGAGAGCCAAGGTTTCCTCAGTCGAGTGCATGGCGCATTCCGAAATCAAGCTTTCTGAAAATATTTTAGCACCATCTTGTAGCGCTTGAAGAGCTGAGTTCAACGGTGTTTTCCGTTTCTAGAATACTTCACTCTGAGAGTTCAACGGTGTTTTCCGTTTCTGGAATACTTCACTCTGACCCGAGTTATAACGAATTCACGAAATTAACGAGGATTCGCGTTATTCGCGTGAATTTTCGATTTCAAACGGCGAGTACTGTACTTCCCAGTCACTTGAATGCAAGCTTTTGGCTGTGCCGACATGCAGGATACCAACCGCACACACACAGAGCGCACCACACACGCAAGCATGCATGGATGCGCCTGAGTGGAGACAGCTGGTATGAATCAACACAGCACTACAGAAACAGGGAGTCCATCCCCTGAATCCACCTGCGTCTCAGGGCAAGTACATGGTGGCTTTTGGTCCGCGATTTACCCCCTATCCGCCACCTGGGGTCGCGCCACGTAGCCTCGCCACCAACCGGCTCGAGATCTTTCAGTGAGAGAGGACCCTCAGTGAAAGAGATCCGTGAACCTTACAATAGTTTAAAATTTTGCTATTCGTAAAGCCCCGTATCTAATGGTCTATTATTCCTTTTATTTACCTAGTCCTCCCACAAAGAAGTTAAAGATGAGAGAAAACAAAAGATATCGCAGGCTTCGGGAAACCTTGTTAAAATTTGGGCTTACTTGTCTGCGGGCCACATCGCTCATAGTTATGGTGAAGTACGGTCTATTAATTTACACAATAAAGCCAGGAAAATGTTGGTGGTGCGCGAACAAACTGAATACTGGACACATGCGTCCCGCGCAGTCGTAAACGTGTTAAAGTTTCTATTCTCACCATATGCGGGTGAGTCCAGAATCGCAATTCGCTCCTGACTGAAACACGCGATCCTTTGAATTGGTGGTCCATCCCTAATGCCACAGCACCTAACAAATTTTCCCGCCGACGCGCGGGTTAGTAATCACCTGCTGTTGCGGTTGTTGTTATTCACCACTCTTCTTTTTGGGACAGCAGTGGCTGCGGTTCATACTGCTCCCCACAACACAAAACAATGTTGTGAGCAACAGCAAACTCCTAGACCGGACTCGTAGCATAACCTCCTTCTTCCATTTTCCTGGTGAATCTTCCTCGCATGAAATAACTCCAGCCCTTTATCTGAGACTTGGTGTAACCGAGAACATCACTAAATTTCAGAATATCTTCTCCCTTAGCAATACCATTGCTCTTGCCATATCCCACCTATCCCCTCGCTCTGCGTGGCCATTACCTTTTGGCCCCACACTAAAGCCGGCTACATGATAAATGAAACCCAGTTTGATGTTCATGACTGCGAGACTTTTATCATTATGACTGCACAGTTTCATCCAATTGAGTTGCTAATGAGCTAATCCATCCTTAAGTTTGCACGCCAATGTATTCTTGTGTGGCGAAGTGAACAATGCGCGGGGGGGGGGGCAAAAAAGATTAGCAAAGACTGCTGCTGGAAGTTCTCCACTAGTATCTCTCAAGTATCCCTCTATAAGTAGACGCAATGTCCTTCACTGTCCTCACCATTTGTCAGAATATGACGTCATCTGCCATCGTCGTAGAGCAGGAGACCTACTGTAATTGCTCCAGCCTGGCTTACGTAATTTCTTGAATCGATTTACTGTTGGATAGTTTCCTAGAGAAATTATTCCTGGCCATGCAAACCCCCTCCCAACCATTGTTTCAGAAAACGTGTTAATGGTGCACAATCTGTCGCGGACCAGGAGGGATCGTGTCACCGAGTTTGACGACGGTCTGACACGACACCGTATAATTTTTCTGAAGCAGGTTTTTCTGGCACCGTCACTATTGAACGCCTATGAAATTTTCCGTTTAAGAAGACATGTTCTTCAATTCTAAGTCGGAAGCATTAGGATTAAATTCAGCGAAGTGTGATCGAATCAATTTAAATGTGAAGACAAAACATCTTCTTTGCTGGCCCCCTGTACATACATCACAGCGCGATCATAAGATTCATTCATTGTATTCGCAAGATGTCAAAATTTGTTCCTGTAAAGATATTTACTAGAAGAATTTTTGATCAATTAAAAATTGCGATATTCTTTCAAAGTTGAAAGAAAAGGTTGTAGTGTTTAGGAACACGTCCCTTTACCCATTTACTCAGTATACAGTGCGCGTCAATTGTATATATGCCACCCCCTGATTTTTTCAGTTTTCTGACTTATTTGGAAATTTCGTAAATCGGCATAGCAACCATCGTTTTCGGCGTGTCGGAAAACTAAGAATGGTGTTGTTTGATTTTGGTTAACGCGTGGATTTGAATTGCTCTGTTCTTTTGAAGAAAATGGGCCGCGTCAATTGCTTATGCCATCCTAAAGTTTCTTCAGAATTTCTCATGTCTCTAACGCTATTCAGCTACGGTGTGCATGTAATACAAATGAGGAAATCCTCCACTTATGCAATGCACACAAATGGTGGAGCATTTATAACTAATTAGTTCGGAATATTAGCCCTTATACTGGACGGTAGCAGCATGAAAACGCTTTATCAGAGAAAGTGCTGTGTGCTCACTCTTGCGATCGCTCCTGCTGCTTATTGTAGAACTCATCGAGGAGTGTATCCAGGCAAAACTGGGGAAATTGAAGTGCTCAAGGAGCTCTTAAATTCTCATTTTCCCGCTTCGAATCCGTGGTCAACTTTATTTGTGGTCTCGGCTCGAAGCGTTCACGCTCACAAAGTCTCTGTTCAGAGAGAATATGAGTTGCACTCACAATCCGCGTAGTACCCATCGCCGAACTTTGTCGGATTCTCTCTGGAAAAATTTTCGTACCGAGCGAGCGAGCGAAAATGATGACATGGGCCAGTTGTAACTTGAACGGGACACCGAAGTGGTGGCATGGGCCATCATTGCATCGCCTTGATAAGAAAACTTCGATCGACTTCAGTGATGGGTACCAGACGGATAGTAGAAATGAAGTTGACCACGGATTCAAAGCGGGAAAATGTGAATTTAAGAGCTCCTTGAGCACTTCAATTTCCCCAGTTTTGCCTGGATACACTCCTCGATGAGTTCTACAATAAGCAGCAGGAGCGATCGCAAAAGTGAGCACACAGCTCTTTCTCTGATAAAGCGTTTTCATGCTGCTACCGTCCAGTATAAGGGCTAATATTCCGAACTAATTAGTTATAAATGCTCACCATTTGTGTGCATTGCATAAGTGGAGGATTTCCTCATTTGTATTACATGCACACCGTAGCTGAATAGCGTTAGAGACATGAGAAATTCTGAAGAAACTTTAGGATGGCATAAGCAATTGACGCGGCCCATTTTCTTCAAAAGAACAGAGCAATTCAAATCCACGCGTTAACCAAAATCAAACAACACCATTCTTAGTTTTCCGACACGCCGAAAACGATGGTTGCTATGCCGATTTACGAAATTTCCAAATAAGTCAGAAAACTGAAAAAATTCAGGGGTGGCATATACAATTGACGCGCACTGTAATTTTGCCAAAGCAGCTGCTCTAGAAACGCACAACAGCAGCAAGAATTAAAGTAATCGCCTAGTATTCCAGCTGAGGATGTCCTGCTAGTATTCAAAGAACACGGATGTTGGGCAGAGGTTGGCCGACAGGGTGGATTGCAACTCCTATCACTTGGCGACTGTTGGGGGAGGTAATGCTTTGAAAGGATTTTGTGCAATGAAATGGCCTCCGCATGATTATGAGTATAACAATAGATAACAATATCCCTACTATGTATAAAACGCTATGTCTGTCTGTTTGTCACGAAATTCATAGCAAGCGTCGCAGCAGTCGTCAGGAGCTGATTTTGGGATATGATATAGGGGGTGGGACGGGAACATATTTGGTGGGGGTCAGAAAGTGATAACGACTGATAAGAGCAGATAAGAGGCGCTGAAACACAAATTTCACGAAATTCATAGCGCGCGTCGCAGCAGCAGTCAGGCGTTGGTTCAGAAGTGATGTAGGGGGTGGGACGGGAACATATTTGGTGGGGGTCAGAAAGTGATAACGACTGATAAGAGCAGATAAGAGGCGCTGAAACGCAAATTTCACGAAATTCATAGTGCGCTTCACAGCAGCCATAGAGCGCTGTATTTTACACATTGACGACAAGCCGTGGCATACATCCCGGGCATCACAGGCATGTCGGACCGTACCCCCCCCCCCGCACCCATCACACTTGCTATTATGAACCAGATTTGCTCCGCCCGCTATCGCGCGCATGTCAAAGTTAGTTCTAGTGCACCTGAGCATAGTCAAGCTCTTGTATTAGGCAGCATGCATGGTTTCAATGGGTATTTGACTGATGTTATTTGAAAGGTTATTAGGGCTGGTTATAAGACGAATATTTCTCTCTGCTTGTCATCACCCGTGAATCATTTTTTCGGAGACCAACATTGTATAGCAGCCGAATAAGCTTCGGAGAACGAATACAATCACTTGGACTGCTGACTGTCAGCCATTGGCGTAATCAGCTACCATGTCCCGGGTATTAGGAACGTTGAGCGGTTGGATAAATCCTATTAGGTACCGGATATCTTAGTGTCGTTTTTTCACCACGAGTTTCGGACCACCAATATTTTAATTCAGAATCCGGGGAGTGAAACAGCATATTCATCGAATGACTCATTAGCACTTTCCCATTTACCAGTATGAGTGGAAACCTCGTACGATTAAAGCTAGGAATTTTTTGAGTCGAAAAAGAGAGGTAGGTCGGTTTTGACATCATCTGACAAATCATCCCTCTCACTTGCTAAAAAGTTAGGCCTGGACAAAAGAAGTATACAGTTAGTTAGAGTAGGGTCTGCACTGTATGGTGGAAAAGTTAAACTTACCAGCTCAACTGGACAATTTTTCCCGGAGTCTTTTTTGCCACATAGGGTCAAAAACGCACCCTTTTTGAGCACACGTGAGTAGCAGATGAGCACATTTATTAGAATTTCTTGTGCAATCAACTTCGTTAAAGCGTTTGTGCATCATCGATCAGTCACTGCTAAGGTGTCCTACCATTTCAGCACAAGACTGGTGCAGCCCCGTCTCGACTGATTTAACTAGGGCCACCTTTTTGACGACGATTGCGGGCATCACTTCAAAGACTTCACTGTCTTTTGAGAAAACTGTGAAAAACCGATGAGCATTTTAAATGGTAGTATTCCCTCCAACAAATGCAATGTTGGTTTGGTGGGCGGAAGTTGTAGCTCTCAGCAAGAATTTTGAAGCATTTGGTACACACATGCGAATTTGCACACTGGACCCAGGAATTTTCAAAAAAAAGTATAAAAATTGGGGAAAGTTAAATTGTGAACCAACAATAGAAAACAATAAGCAACATATTTCGCAGTATTAATGAGCAAAAAGGACTTTCTGAGATATTGATTTTCCATAGTAATCGGCCCCAAAACTTCCTGAACTCAGAAAAGCGACACTAAGATATCCGGTACCTAATATCACTGTATCACCTGTCGTCCCGTTGATCATCGAATTGCTCGAGCGGGCGCCAGCAACGTCTCCATTCGTCCCTGTCGCGTGCAAGAGTTGTCCAGTGGACCCTCCTCGCTCGAGGGACACGAAGTCCTTCATTCCTTTCGTTCAGAGCTTTCGTGAAGAAGTCTGACCATCGGGCCGGCGGTCGTCCAGGTGTTCGTTTGACGTCCCGAGGGATCCAGTCGGTAACCGCTCTGGTCCAACGGTCATCGCAAAATCGCATGACGTGTCCGGCCCACCTTATCTTCGATTCCTTGGCGAAAACGGCAGCGTCCCTGATCTTCGATCGTTGGCGTAGTTCGGAACTCCGGATTCCCCTCTGCACTTGCGTGTATAGGGTTACTCCTAGCATCGTCCTCTCGACAGCGCGTTGGATAACGCTGACCGCATGCTCGTCCTGCCTGCGCAGGCGTAGGTTAGGGCAGGAAGGACAGCGGAATCGAAGAGGTGGGCACGGAGCCGGATGTTCTTCGTCTTCTTCACTACTCCCTCGATGTTCTTATACGCTCCCCAAGCCGCTCGTTTCCTCCTGCTCAGCTCTGGAGCTAGATCGTTCATCATATTGATTTCCCGACCTAGGTACACGTAGCTGGAGCATTCGGTGATGTTCGTTCCGTTGAGCGTGAATGGGGCATCAGGAACCAATCCGTTTCTCATAAACATCGTCTTCGTTAGGTTCAGCTGTAGACCAACCTTACCACAGGCGCAGTCGAAATCAGCCAGCATTCGCTCCGCTTGCTCGATGTTCGGCGTTATAAGAACGATGTCGTCAGCAAAACGAAGGTGGTGTAGTTGCCGGCCGTCGACCTTCACTCCCATGTCTTCCCATTCCAGTTGACGCATGACGTTCTCGAGAGCGGCGCTGAAGAGTTTGGGCGAGATGGTGTCGCCCTGTCGAACCCCTCTCTTGACGTCGATGATGACCTCCTTGTAGAATGGTGAGATTCTGGTCGTAAAGTTGCTGTAGAGCTCACGAAGAATCTTGATGTACTGAGTAGGGACGCCCTGGTTGCCCAAGGCTTCGATGACCGCTTCTGTCTCCACAGAGTCGAAGGCCTTCTTCAAGTCGATGAACGTGAGACAAAGCGGCATCTTGTACTCTCGTGAAACTTCAATGAGTCTTGTAACCGTGTGGATATGGTCGATCGTGCTGAACCCTCTTCGAAACCCTGCTTGCTCGCATGGCTGTCCTTCATCTAGTATTCTGCCGATCCTGTTAAGGATGACTCGAGTGAATAGCTTGTAGATTACAGACAGCAGGCAGATTGGGCGATAGTTGCCAATGTCGTCCAGGTCTCCCTTCTTGTACAGCAACACGGTCCTGCTGGTTTTCCACGGAGTGGGTACCTTGCATTCCGACAGGTAGCGCGTGAAGAGTCGAGCCAGAGTTTTGATGATAACTGGCGGCGCATTCTTCAGATGTTCCGGTTTGACCCTGTCGAGACCGGGTGCTGTACGATTCTTCACCGACTTGATGGCGTGTCGGACTTCGGAAGAGAGAACTGAGGGGACGACGTATCCATCCTGTTGCAGTTGATAAGTGGGCAGATGGACATGGCTATCGAAGAGATCCGAGTAGAAGTCGTGGATGACTTTCTCCATTGCCCTTCGGGATGCAGTAACTGTTCCATCCGGACGTCGGAGGCAGGTCATCTTGGTCTTGTAGCTGGCAAAGCTTCGGCGGGCATTGCGGATGCTCCTCCCAGCCTCTGCTGCTTCAGCTAATACTGCTGCTCTTCGCTCCTTGAGATCTTCCTTTATCGCCTCTCTTCGTATAACAAGCGACGTTGGCCATAACGATCGAGAGGACACTAATAGTGCGACTTGTTAATGAGAGAGAACTACCCATATCTTTTAACGAACAACGACATCTTAGAAAGCTTCGAGAATGTAGCGGTCGAATGGATTTCGATGGTGACTACGACATGGCGAGCGAAATGGAATGATCCCTTAACGCTCATTCAGGAAAAAAAACCAATTGAAGTCTTCCATTCTCAAGCTACATTTCACATACCCCTTCAGCTATTATCACAATTGTCTTCATTCTCCTCCCCACGCCACATACATGGTCTCGTCCCAACATCTACACCACATCTGGGGACAGCGCTCCAACGTTGCTGGGGCGCGTGCTATGAATTCCTTGACACTCGCATTCTAGCGCTCCTTATTTGATCTTACCAGCTGTTATCACCCTCTTGCCCCCGTCAGACATGTTTCCGTCCAACTCTCTATACATATAATCCTACTATATATAGTTCGCTAAGCGGTTGTGCGTGTGTGTCTGTGTGTGTTTGTCTGTCTGACCGGAAATTCATAGCTCGGGTCACAGCAATGATAGCGCCATGGTTCTTACATATGTTATAGGGGGTGGGATGGGGACACAAGTGGTACATGATAGGAACTGATAACGACTGATAATAGCTGATAAGAGGGGCTAGAAAGCGAGCATCGCCAATTTCGTTTTGTCGTTCATATTGGTACTAGAGCGTCTATACTTACAAGTGTTATGTGGGGTGGTCCCAGGACATTAGCGGTACATGACGAAAGCGGTAGCAACTGATAAGGGCTGATAAGATGCGTCAGAACGCAAAAGTCGTCGATTCCGTTACCTGGCTCGCATTGACACCAGAGCAACCATGCTTACAAGTGTTATAAGGGGTGGGACGGGAACATTTGTTGGATGGGTGATTGGAAGTGATAACAATTGATAAAGGGCTGATAAGGCGCGTCAGAACGCAAAAGTCGTCGATTCCGTTACCCAGCTCGCGTTGACACCAGAGCATCCATACTTACAAGTGTTATGTGGGATGGGACGGGGACATTGTTGGTAGGTGATGGAAAGTGGTTACAACTGATAAAGGCTGATAAGGCGCGTCAGAACGCAAAAGTCGTCGATTCCGTTACGTAGCTTGCGCTGACACTAGAGCGTCCCTACTTACAAATTCTATTTGTAGTGGTACGTGCACATTGTATCATTGTATGACCAGCTTACTTAATAGCAGTCGATTGCATAAACTCAATCAAGTCTTCAGCAAATGATAAGTTTCATTTCTATCACGAAAGCCCAAACTCATTAAACCGCTAGTCCTTTCGGGGTTCTAAATAATGGGATGAATAGGAATAAATGATAAGCCTTAGCTCCTCGCTTATGTAAATAGGCATATTTTCATTTCCTTTTGAACAAAGATTCACCGCTAAATTATCTGAATTCAAGAAGAATGCTGGATGTTTACAGTTGTGAGATAAATATGCCAGTTCAGCTCCAGACGTTATCACGCGTATTCTCGATGGACTTCAGCGAAACTGGGAAAGGTCTAACACATTCAATAGTGAGGTGGCTTATGGAGTACCTCATGCTGATATTCCCATGGGTCTTTCAGTTTTGTTGTACGATCCATGTGATGCGCGCGATAGCGGGCAGAGCAAAACTGGTAACTTATAATCAACTGCTGACGAATGCTGGTCCGCGCGCCATGAATTTTGTTACCCTTGTGTTCAAAGCCGCTCACCTAATCTTATCAGCTGTATCACCTTCTGTCGCCCGCCAGATATGTTTCCGTCTTGCCTCTTATGTGATATTCGAGGGACAGCGCCTCAATGCCACTAAGGCGCGTGCTATGAATTTTGTGACTCTTGCGTTCTGGGACTCCTTATCTGGTCTTATCACCTGTTGCCACCTTCCGATCTCCGCGAGATATATTCCGGTCCCACACCTTATATTGGTTTGGAATCAACTCCTGATCAATGCTGGTCCATGCGCTATGAATTTCGTGACACACACACACGGACGGAAAGACTTAGCGCTCT
>MU868766.1:33845-64788 GCA_036418205.1 Ostertagia ostertagi | reverse complement strand
ATAAACTTCGTGGAGAGTTCGCAAGGAAGAGATGGGATACCAATAACATCTACAATCTAACGTATGACTATGGCAGTATTATGCACTATGGAGCCACAGCGTAAGCTCTTCAAAACTGATAAAGCCGAGGTTTTCATATTTATATATTTATGTTTGTATAGCTTTGTTAAAAAAGAAACGCCACCGGAAAATATTCCATGATACCCAAGGATATTCTGTACTTGGAAACTCTAGGATCTGACATTATTTCGTTCTACGACCTGCTAATGATGAATATGTACTACAACTGCACTGGTACGCGATAATCTCACTGGCGTTAACGTCAATAATGGCTCAAAGAGTATTCCAGACGCATGCAAAAACACAACGCTGTGTTACAATGGGGGATTCCCTCATCCACGTGACTGCTCCAAATGCATCTGCCCTAGCGGATATGGTGGAGATTTCTGTGATGAAAGAGTGAAATTATTCTGCAGCAGAAATTTGCAAATTCATTTTCAAAAACCGTTTCAGCCATCAGGTTGCGGCCAAGAGCTCAATGCGACCACGGAGTGGAGCGTGCTTGAAGACAACCTAAATATCAGCGATGTCAGTCCAGACGGTATGGCGAGATGCGCCTACTGGATCAAGGTCAGTAACGTCAATGATAAACCCAAGTCGAAAGGCACAAATATATTTGGATGGATTTACACTGTATTATAAGGCGCCACGCGGTAAAAGAATCGAAGTGAAAGTTTTGGAGCTAGCTGTTGATTCCGACTATGGGTGTACATTTGGTGGCGTTGAAATCAAAACGCATCCGGACCAACGTCTCACCGGTTACAGGTATGAACTCCGACATACATATAAGCAATTGAATGCAAAACACACTCAAAAAATTTTTGCAGGTTCTGTTCAATGAATGCCATCAATGTCACGCTAGTATCGAATTCGAGTGTAGTTCCTGTAATAACATACATAAACATGGATCAGAATAATCTAGACGATTATTTCAACGAACTGAGTGGAGTCGAAGTAGAAGTTGAAGAGGAAGAGGTCGACGATGACGAAGAGGAAAATGACGACGAAGAAGTGGGAGAGAAAGACGACTCAGAAGAGCAAGAGCAGCTCCCTAGAGGCGTGAAACTAGGGTACCGCTACTTTTAGTGGAAAAGCTTTCCGCAAATAAATTCTACGATTTATTAGATTTCAGCAGAAGCATCGTATAGGAGGCGACAGGAGATTAAACTTCCTCTGCCCGAAGGAGCAAACGTTTAGTGAAAAATTCGGATTGATTTAGGATAGTCTTTTGCACAAAATAACATTGTTAATAGAGCGCTTCCCGCCACTAAAGCGTCCCGTATAATCTACCTGAACTTCCTGTCCTAACCACTATCCAGCGTTCTCTTTCACGAACATAAGTTTTTATCGCGAGTTTTGCCTTAAAACTTCACGCGTCTCTTCATTTGTTCTGAAGCCCTTTTGCAAACAATTTCTCCGAGAATCCCGAGCTCATTAACATTTTGTGCCACCAGGCAACTATAATAAATCACGCACCTTATCGGCCCTTATCAGTTTCAATTCCTTTCAGTCACCCATCAACAATGTCCCCGTCCCACCCCTTATAACATTTGTAGGTAGTGACGCTCTAGTTTCGGCGCAAGCTGAGTAACGGAAATCGACGACTTTTGCGTTCTGACGCGCCTTATCAGCCCTTATCAGTTGTAACCACTTTCTATCACCCATCAACAATGTCCCCGTCCCACCCCTTATAACACTTGTAAGTAGGGACGCTCTAGTGTCAGCGCAAGCTGAGTAACGGAAACGACGACTTTTGCGTTCTGACGCCCCTTATCAGCCCTTATCAGTTTAATTCCTTTCAATCACCCATCAACAATGTTCCCGTCCCACCCCTTATAACACTTTGTACAGTTTGACGCTCTAGTACCAATATAAACGACAAAAACGAAATTGGCGATGCTCGCTTTCTAGCCCTCTTATCAGCTATTATCAGTCGTTATCAGTTCCTATCATGCTACCACTTGTGTTCCCATCCCCCCTATAACATATGTAAAACAATGGGCGTATGCTGTTGACTCGAGCTACGAATTTCGTGACAACAACACACACACACCTACCACACAGACATACTTAGCGAATTATATATAGTAGGATGTAAATAATCCTTCTATTAAGATATTAAAGCGCTAACTTTGTGTGTCGGTTTGTATGTCTGTATGTGTTGTGTGTATGTATGTATGTATGTTATGTATGTATGTATGTATGTATGTATGTATTGTATGTATGATTATGTATGTATGTATGTATGTGTGTCCGTCCGCAAAATGAAGTGAGTGAGAAGGAAACTCATGGGATAAACAAACCGCTAGCAGAATCGGGTAGCTCGACTTGCTCTAGCAATGTTTTGCAATGGCATGATTGTGATAGCATTCCAACGGCTATATAAACACGCACTTAGCACACTCTTGGTCATTCCACAAGGTATGCTGTGGTAGCCGGCGAGCAGAGGGGAGAGTAAGGAGAGGAGGGAGAAGGGAAAGCTTACGCAAGGTAGGGAGGTTCCGGCGCTTGCCGGGGGGCCAATCTGGTCCAGTAATAATGCTCCACTGATTTTCCTGCGACCTTATCTTTATAATCTGCGAACACAGATTGGTGCAAACATTGTGACCTCTACATACCCGAACCTGATTAAGATTGCCTCTTGATCGCTTTGCACCCGAGTTTTAGGCAGCCTCAACTTGGTGCGAAAAAAAGAGCCGTGCCTGAATCCCTCCAGTCAACAAAAGCACAACGCAATGTGCGGGAGCGTTCCAGCACAAATGTAACGGAATAGAGTGCGCCGAACCTTCCGCGGCGACATACAATGGTATGATCGCCTTGGCAATTTCTTACTCCAACTGCAAAGAGGTCGTTGAAGTATTCATGATCCGTGTAGATAAAGGATCCGCCGTTATCTGGTACAGGGTCAACCGTCCGGTCGAACTATTCGAACGAAGGGGTCGCATTTTGGTCGGAAGGGGGTCGCAATTTCGAGGACTGTCAGCCACAGGCGCGTGCGGGCAAGAATTGTTTGTGCTTTAGATCCGATTTATTATTCACAGAGAAACAGTTTCAGGCAAATTACAGTGTTTTTTCCTTAAGGAGTAAAGGACAGTTGAATGCATCCCTATGAAAGGTTTGACTTCTCGGGACTGACGCTGAAATTAAAGTTCTTCGAGGCCTAATTTTCTTAGGACGATTCTTCCAGACAACGGAGAAACACATGAGAAAGCAGAAATCTCGTGGTCTTCAAAAATGTCTTCGCCCCTCCACAAATAGCTTTTTGAAGGGAGTTGTTATTACTGAAAACTCAAAAACTCGCATGTGCTGATCAAAAACTTATGGGTACAAAATGTTCGAACGTGTGATTTTCTCAATGAAAAATGAACTTTGAAAAAGGGGTTGGGGCTTTTTTGAAAGAGGAAATCCTGTACTTTCACCACATGAAAAAAGTGCATCACAGAAATGAAAATGAAGTGAGTAATGGTCGCTGAAAGCCCAAAAACTCGCTTTTGCACGAAAAATGTTCGAACGGGACAATTTTTTGAAAAAGGGGACAATCACTAAACTTTTTATACTATTTTGTTAGAGAAGTATGAGAAGTTTCTGAAACTTTTTATAAGTTTCCAAAATGTCGCATACGAAAGATTTTATGGGCCTTCAAATTTGAAGGTGCACCTTCTTAGAATTTTGGGTTTTCCATTTCTAACAGAAGTACTTCCCGGAGAGTTAGGCAATCCTTGTAGTTTTCTGGAAGCGCACCTCAGGCACAATCAAAATCTACCTCAACAAGTCAAAAGAGTGCGTCCCAAAAAAGTTATTCTCCTTTAAAGTTTTTTCTTCGCCGCGTCCCGTCCAGCTCCCGGGTGATACCTGCAGCGCTCCAAGGCCGACGCGACGACGCGCAGACGCTTTCTGGCGCAACGGATTCATGTCTAGCACTCTTATTAACAAAAACAGAGGTCGGAACTGGACCTCCTCGAGAGCTAGGGGGTCGCGAAAATCCCGAAAAAGTTCGAACGTGACGGTTGACCCTGATCTGGTATCAGCATGCCAAAGGAATACGACCAGTTTCTCATCGGAGGGTATGTTTCATTCCGTTTCACAACTGTGTACTAACTGGTAGGCGTAACAAGCTTCTCAAATTCATCACTTAAAAGCAGTTTATGTCTATAGTCAAAAATGTGTTCCCTGTCTGTTTCCTTCTGCTTAACCAAACTCAGACACACTGAAACTTTATTGGTAACAACACACAACAATGCAAATGAGAAATGGCAGGAGTTGTAGGAGCGGAGAGGTTGTAGGAGCGGGGAGTAAGGAGAAACAAATCTGGAAACTAAAGATTTGGTGGCCTTTAAATACCCTCTATCATCGCCACGTCAGTTAGGCGTGGCCTAACAAAATTCATCAATGTCTAACAGGTTGACAACCAGTGCAAACGCGTTGACCTGTAAGCCGTCAACATGCCGGGGGGCAACAAAAAATCTATGGTTCCACTCCATAGTTCACTTATGACCCGAACTTACAACTCCTGCATTTTGTGGGTTACGGCCCTAAGTTTATCTCTCATTCTACAGAGCGCTCTTTTTCTATGCTTTCGATTACCCACCCCCTGAGGTCCTTTAGAGCTTTCCTCTACAGGTGCCGGCAGTCCAGGCTCCTTTCGTTTGTGCGCGCGAAACGGTGCCAAACGAAGCTCTTCCAGAGTCAACAGGGGTTCCAGTTGCGACCGCAGGAATTGGTGAAATGTGCGAGTGGATTCTTCCTGCCACTCCGTGGCATTT
Organism: Ostertagia ostertagi; assembly: GCA_036418205.1. NCBI lineage: Eukaryota > Metazoa > Nematoda > Chromadorea > Rhabditida > Trichostrongylidae > Ostertagia > Ostertagia ostertagi. The sequence goes on along the minus strand of MU868766.1, from coordinate 59,965 downwards.
TTCAGTACTCCGACAGCCGCCCAAGCCGCACGCGGGTCCATAACTCCAATATTCTGCTGAAGAACGTCCACGATAAGTTGCGCATGCTCCGGCTGCTCTGATACGTAACTGAGAATGTGGGCTCGCATTTTCATGGTAACGTGCTCCCAACTCACTATGTTTACGGTCCTCGGACCATTCACAAGGTAGACATGCGTGCCACATGTAGTCCACAGATTAATAGCTGACATGATCGCAAGCCAGCTCGTGACCTTGCGCGGTTCTTCGGGCGGCAGGATCAGCACGACTGCCCCTAGATCGTCCGTGAACAAACTATCCATCTTCGTTTTGATGGCCGCAAAATCGCCATAAAAGAATACACGCGTGCGACAACCACCGGACATCCACGCCATCCTCCTGAGTACCATGGGCACGACGATTAGAATACGATTGTGTATTCTGTCCATCATTGAATTCAAATCGAAATCATTCTTATCCAGCTTTCTCGCCACTAACCAACCCAACTCAAAAATCCTTTGCGGCACCGTTGGCCATCCCCTCGACAAGGATCCGTGTCTCATAATGGTGGCTGGTTCGATGGCTCTCGCCATTGTGCTAACATGGGCGCATTTTTTTCGAAAGACCGCATATGCAAAACCAAGTGAGCGCGGGTCAACGACTCTATCATCCAAATTCATTATTCGCTGGGTATTCAGCGCCACCGATCCTGTTTGCATCCAAATGGCGAACACTCGAGCCGCCTCCAACACGCATTCAATGGGCAAAGCCCTGGCAGGGTGAGGTAACACTGCGATCAAATCGGCCGCTGTCATGGTCTTAGATACGCAGCAGTTTGCCAGCGCAAAACTGGGCCCTCCTTTGAACGCCGGAAAGTCTTGTACACGGCATCTGACTGCGTGAACATGTGACTCTCGTCCGGAACATCGAACTCGAGTTCCTTCCTGAAATGAGCAGATTGAGGCCTAGCTTTGCAGTAATTTTTAAGGACTCTCGCCACTCTCTTTCTTTTAGTTTTAACTCTCACTTGCTTCATCGAAATCTCATTCTGGGCATTTTAGGAGTAAGTCATATTTGGACCTTAATAGGCGTCCTCTATTACTTCCTATTTTAGTAATCAATGCCGATGTTTTCGCCAGCCTGCAACACACGATATAGGCCCATCCAGTCCACAGTCAGTTTGGGATGTTTACCTCGCGCCTTTTCTCGTGGCGCAGTTCATGAAACACTTTCCTCCCACCTTTGGGGAGTGAGAAGGACGTCCATCGTCCTCTGCGACTGTCATAAAATTCCTTCATTTTAGCCCTGTTATTTTTCATTCATTGTTGTTACCTCCGTCTCTATAATTGCAGTTCCGCTTAGTAGTTTCGTACGATAATCATCGACGAAAATCTGTTATACTTAGAGACATCAGCATTTGGAAATGGTACATGAGGAATGACAGGATCAACTTCCATGCAGTAGAAAGAAGGGCTTTTCTCCTGTAGCTTCACTGCGGGAGTGATGTTGTATGCATAACCACATGAGTAGTCATCACATCCATTTGTCGGGTAGTTCCAACTTCTTCTTCGAGCATCCGCTGTTATGGTTCCAATTGGCACGTTCACTGACACCGTTCTCCCTGGAGTTACTAGCCTTTGGTGATTGAATGTTTGATGCCGGCCACGGTTGTTAGTTCCTCTAACAAAGAATTCTAGGAACTCAGTGCCTCGATCGGGTGTGGATTGCTTGGGCCATCGCCCTCGCTTCGCAAGTCCAACGATGGAACAAGTAGTTGCGACTGTAGCGCGCTCTTATCAGCAGTCGCATATGCGCCAATGCCATTAGAAAAATGATCTACAATCACCAGAACATATTTCATTCCACAGACTGTATCCATCTCCAGGTATCAGCTGCGACTATTGTCGATGGCCTTGCCTGTCACAAAAGGTTTCAGAGCCTATCCATCGTCTGTGAGGTTTGGTAAGTAGACAGCTTGCTACAATTTTTCAACCCAGCGGTAAAATGGTCGGGATCATGCCGTCCATGAATACCAGCTTCCGCTAATTTTCTACTCAACTTTCTTTGTGCAGAGTGATGTCCCTTCTAGAGAGCCGCTGATGATTTCATCGAGAATTTCCGCTTCCTTCGTTCTTTTGGAACAACGGAAACCGCTGCTCATTTTCCAGAAGAAATTTTCAACTGAACCGTCGTCTACTTGAAACAATCTGCGACTTGATTTTTTACTGTTAGAAGGTGGGAATTTCACCTCTTTGTCGAGCGTTTCCCTTCTCTAATGCGTGCAACTATTGGTCCATAGTCGACGTCACTGCGTAGCTCATCTAGCCCATTGGGATCGGTTCTTGTGTTTCGACAGCTCACACTATGTTTCCTACAGCAAAATGTATCCATGTACATCTGTGCATTTACAGCGGATACCTCTTGATAGTTGCTCCGCCACGGGGTTGTTTTCCCTTTACAGGTTTCAAGTGGACAAACTGATATTGTTGAACCTCCAAGGCCCATCTAAGGCAGTGCGCGGGGGGATATATTGCGCTGGGTCTTCGAAAATATGGGCATGTGTTAATGCGTGTCGTATCGAGTTCTTAGCGATCACTTTCATACCGGTAGATGAAGAAATGGAATTTCTCAGTGCGCAAAACTAACCGCGAGCGCCTCTAAATCTGTTACGTGATAGTTCCGCTCTGCCTTAGATAACCCCTTGAAGCAAAGTATATTGGGTGGAGAAATTCATCATCCCCGTGGGCAAAGCACAGCTCCTACGCCCATATGGGATGCGTCGTGTGATATATCACGTAAGGGTTCGTTCCTGATTGTGCTCCTTCACATCCCGGTTTGCAAATACCGGAGTAGTTTGACAACACCTCCTTGAGCTTAGCAAAGCCTCCTCTTGAGTTACATTCCACTTCCATGGTATTTTCGTCCTTTCAACTCGAATAAGGGACCGGCTATTTTTAGAAAAAGTTGAGAAACAAAATTTCCGGTAGTAGCTGCACATACCGAGAAATGTTACGAAGTTCTGCTATATTCGTGGGTTTCGGGAATTCTTTTATCTTCACGACCTTATTCAGGGGTCTACATGCACTCTTCGGCGTCAATTCTGTGGCCTAAGAATGCAACACACTGTTGAAGAAGTACGCATTTTTTGCGGCTTCAAGCGCAAGTTTGCCTTCAGCAGTGCGTCTATAACCATCTGTAATACTTCGTAGTGCCTACTTTCCGATACAGTGGCAATAAGGCATGTCGTCGATATAAAACGAAGACTCCTTATTCTTCAAGTCACGCAGTACCGTATCCATCAGACGCTGGAAAACCGCAGATGTGATGTAGTTTATGTGAACTGTAAGAGACCTCTGAAGTTGTAAAGGCACTTTTCTTTCGCTGCAGCAGTCAATGGTATTTGCCAATATCCCGAGGCCATAATCTAGCGTCGAGAAATACCGTTTGCCCTGAAGGCTCTGCCAGCATGGCGTCGATTCCGGTAGTGGTAGGCATCGTGCTTGGCATTTGTTTAGTTGACATAGTCTATGCATAACGGATAGTACGTCTTTTTTCCGTACAAGCACTACTGGTGACGCCACTCGGATGTGATGTTCTATGATTCCTCTTTTGTAGAGACTCTCAGAATATCCTTAAACTCATCACGGGCACGATAGGAACAGGTCGGCGTTTCTGTCGGATTGGTTTGGTGTCACCCGGTTAATATCGTGAGTCACTAAAGAGGTCTGTGTCAACTCGCTTCCTCTTACAAGCAAAAACCTGATTGCTATCCCTTACAATCTTTTGCATCTGAGGTGATAGCCATGCTTCCATTCTGATTCTTGATCCAAAAGACTCGTAAGTAGGTATCTGAGACTTTTTTTCTCTGCGGACATGGGTTTGCCTTGGCTGCATAGTAGGTCTGTTGGGGTATCTCTGAAGCGGAGATCATCCCAGTAAACATTTTCCCATTTACCTACTTCTTGGCCCTTTCTCATTACTATGGGTTCACTAGTTACGTTGACGACCGCTACTTTTGCCACTCCGATATTTACTTTGCACAGACTGTTTGGAACTCTTTTGTCACTCGAATTCAACATTGCTTCCGTGCATTTTTCTTCACACTTGAGGTCCACATATTCAGTCTGTCCAGGAGCTATGAAGACTCTTCGAGCAACGGTGGCAGCGGAACTATTTTCCACTTCTTTTTGCTGTTGCTCCACCTCTTTGTCTTCCTCCTTATGTCCAATTTTTCTGACCTCGTATCCTATCTGCGGGATTGCATTTGTTCCCAAAATGATGAGCTTTTCCTTTGTTTTGGAGACTAACATCCGAACTCGGTTTAACTTGTTATCACTTCTGTTTACGACATCAACCTCCACTGCAGTTAGGAACTTCATCGCTTTCCCTGAAGCGTCTGTGATCTTCAGCGATTTAGGAAGCGCAATTTCCTTAACTACGGCATCGATGTCAATTCCATCGTCCATTGCTTCTTGGAGAACGATCGACGGCAAGATCGATATTTGTGACCCCGTATCAAGTAGAGCTTTTCTATCTTTCCCAAGGATGGTCACCTCGATAGTTGATCGTTTGCCAAAAATATGCGGAGATCGGTTTCGAATATGTCCGTGTTTACTGTGGACCTTGGTGCACTTTACTCCACGAACTCGTGCCGATAACGACACTGGACGACTTACTTCACTAGTGGCCGTGGTCTTGCATTCACGCGCCTTATGACCTGTACTTTTGCACTTGAAACATTTTAAGCGTTCCTTATTTCCTTTACGGTCTTCGTTGTCTTCCAGCTCAACGCTGCTCTTCGCCTTGATCTGCGATACATCGTTTTCTTTGAAATAGTTCCTTCGAACATTTCTTTGTCCTCTGCTTGTGACCCCTGTAGTTTGCGAGAACTCAGTACTTTTGCGATTCTTCAAGGACAGGTGTCTCCACTCTGCCCTCATCGCAGCGTCTTTCAACCGCTCGTACATATCGCTACCGGGTCCCTCCAAGGCCTCTTGTAGGTGGCAGGACTCATCCCAATGAGAAATTTGATCATAGAGGTGGTCCGCACGTATTATTGACAATGTGTCTTCTCCTAGCTCGGGATATGCTCGGCGCGTCAGTCTTTCTAGTTCAACACAGAAATCCCCGACTGACTGTGTCTCTGGTTTCCGCAGGCGTTTTAGTTCACCTAACGCAACCACTTTTTTATTGCGCGATTCCTCCCTACACACCTCTTTCATCGCATTCACTAATGTGTAGAAGTTACGCTTCTTTGCTTTAGCTAGCGCCTCAAATTGCGCCCTTGCTTTACCCGCTAACTTTGATCTGAATAACGCACAGCGCTCTTTGTCTTCCCAGTATTGACCAGGGTACTTCAACTCGAACGCTTCTACAAAGTGTTCAAACGGGTACTCTTTATCTTTTCCCGAGTATGGCACAACACCCGGCAATGCTATAAACTTTAGGTATTCTCCCATTACATTCTGGGCTCCCACCCGATGTTTTCTATGTGGCACTCGTTTTTTACTCTCATACATACGTTCTTCATTTGAGCTCAAAGTAGAGTCATAAAACGTACTGAGACTCGTGCAGCTCCTCCTCGACGAACTGCTGCACATCCCGCGACGACAGGCCTTCTTTTTCTCCCGCTTGTGCCAGCCACTCTGCAACTGCCTGTTTTGCTCATTGTCACCACTTATACTACTAGTTTCTCGGCTTACTCTACCTGGTACCTCCGCTCGGTAAGCTCGCTGTCCTTCGCAGTTTTTAGGGCTTTCCAATTCCGCCACTCGCCGCTTTTGCTTTTCGAGTTCTTCCTTTAGTGCTCGAATTTCCTCATCTTTCCGTGTGCATTTATCCTGCAAAGAGGATATTGTACTGTTAAGAAACTTTTCGTTTTTGAGTAACCCTTTTACTCGGTGCTGAACGTCTGTATTTCCACAGTTAAGTTTCCTCACAATTTTGTTGAGAGTGCCCTCAGCCGTCAAGAGTTGTTCTAGCTTACTAGCTTTCTTCTTCCTTACTCCATCCAAGGTATTGCTCTACTACGCCCAATGCGGCAACGGAACAGCTGCGAGCCTCAATGGTTCTCTTGAACCGCTGCAGTCTTTTTAAAATACGCCCTATTTTCTGTTCTACTACGGACTCAATTTGGTCGCGTCTTTCGTCACCTAGGCGGAAATGTTTTGCAACTTCTGCATTAACATCCATCCTCAAATTAGTGACCTTTTCAATGAGTTTAACGCATACCTGTGCTTCAAACTCTGCCTCTGGAGTCGATATCTGTGAGCTACTTGCACTATCGTGGCTTCCAATACCAGCCATTTCCATGTGCTCGCTTGGTTCTACAATAACACATAAATTCTCTGTGCTCCCAAGCGTATTATCACAATCTTCTTGAGCTTCACCACCCATCTTGCAGGTGTAACGGCGCTCGAAGAAAAGTGTCTTGGCCTTCCACGTCCACTCGTGTTATAACACGGCAGGTGGCGGATCCTCTGATCCACGTCTGAGGCCAAGACACCACGGTATTAACGATAGCCAGGCTATCGGTACCGCTGCTATCTGACACCCTGATCGAGCCGTCAGATATCAACAATGCTGGCACCCGTCCAGGAGCCGCCAGCAGATAGCCAAAGTTTGAGTGAGCCTGACTTGGTTGTTTGCAGAAGGCTTGGCCCCCAAGTCAAAAATGTGTTCCCTGTCTGTTTCCTTCTGCTTAACCAAACTCAGACACACTGAAACTTTATTGGTAACAACACACAACAATGCAAATGAGAAATGGCAGGAGTTGTAGGAGCGGAGAGGTTGTAGGAGCGGGGAGTAAGGAGAAACAAATCTGGAAACTAAAGATTTAGTGGCCTTTAAATACCCTCTATCATCGCCACGTCAGTTAGGCGTGGCCTAACAAAATTCATCACTGTCTAACAGGTTGACAACCAGTGCAAACGCGTTGACCTGTAAACCGTCAACACTATTCGAGATTTTGCTGGTGTATTGCTCGAGCGCTTCCAGATACTTGATCATCTAAACTCGAAAAGTTGCTTCATATCCATATTACTGTACAAATGTCAAATGGCTGAAAGCAACGAATATGAGACGCTTGGCCCGACGCAGACCATGTTGAAGGCGCGTCCACCGGGCGAAGAGAAGACACAAGCGCAACCAACAGAGGTGAGAATGGCGCAATTCCAAGACTCAGCAGTGGGCCGATTTGACTCGACTCGAGGGCAAAGTTTTTGAGGGCACTGTTATTCGGTATCGTTATAATGGTTTCGATTTTGTTTTCTTGGCCACTACCAACTACGGCTTTCAAAACCACGACGAATATTCTTTCTGCTCTTCCTCTACAAGCAGGATAAATCCACACTCCAGGGCTTCTTTCCCTGCAGAAACCTTTCCTTCATAAAGCAAACATGCTTCACAGGTTAGGGCTTCCTCCCTCTGTGGGAAATTGGGTTACTGTTGCTGTAACGAAGAACTGCGTCACAATGCCCCGCCCCTCCCCTTCTCAATACGGCCGATGTCATAGTTTGCGAATCGAGCGATTCGCTCACGAATGCGCCAGCGTCCACTGTCAAGTGACACTGTTTGAGAGTGGCAGGCTTCCTTTAAACGTTGAGTCCCGCCACCGTTGAGCGCTGCTACCTAGTTCAGCTCGCTCGCGCATCGGTCGATTCGCTGGCGCAAAGTTCGATTCGCTCGTGCACGTGGCGCTACGCTCAGATCCAGCGAATCGCTCGATTCCCAAACTATGACATCGGCCCACACCAGCGCTTCAACCTGTTGAAGTCTGCAAATCTCTCTAATCAGTTGTAGTGCGCGACATCACCGCACATACTTATCGATCACCTCAGAAGTAGGGTTAATTATGGCGGCGCGGAGAATTCCTGAAAATCGCCCACCCTCTAAAGTCGATCGCGTTCGATCAATGCCATCGCTGAACATAGAACCAAATGGCACTTTTCCAAGCTTGCCCCCAAAACCCCGCGTTGAGCGGTGTGTGGGGCATATGGGTCAGCCCCGAAATGACAGAAAATTCGTCACTTTTTCTCAGCCTCACCTCCTCTCCAGTACCACATACAGACCTGGCAAGCATCCTCTGCCCAAGAACCAAAACCGACAACCCGTTCTAGCTTTGTCACAGATACATTTTGCGACTGTGAACATGTTTGTGTGACGAGGGTCTTCATCAGCCAACCAGTCAACCTGGGGGCAGGGTCTGGACAAAGTCCAACGCGACGACGAGAGTAATGGGCGACGGACTTTTGGTGCGTCCGGGGTTGCACGCGGCGATCGCGCGGCGGGTTGCGCGGCGATTCGGACGAGGGAAGTCTTCGCGGGCTCTTGTAGTGGAATTCAATACGTTAGAACTTGTGCGGATCGTGGATAGAATTCACGAGTTTCTGCTTTGAATAAAACTTCCCACTCGTGGAGATCGGAGAAATGCAGCGGTGTCAGTGAGAAGATTACAGCGAAAGGAGATGAAAGAGAGAAACTTCATAGAAATGCCACTACTATTATATTATAAATATGAATAAGAAGCACTAAAAATGGAGTCATTTAGTGAGATGTTATTTATTGTCAACTCTACAACTTTGTTAATCGCGGCACTCCTGTTCTTGGGGAAAATTTTCAAAACAGGGCCAATGGAAGGTGACACTAGAACTAAGCTCATGAGATAGGAAATACGCTCGGGAAAACAGAAATTGCTCACATTCTCCACGAAAAACTCTCCCCCTCAGGCTTAGTCCCAAATATAACAATTAGGTGAATCTCTCCGCTTATGGGGTTTCGTCCCCTCCCCCTCCCCCACCCACCCCTTAACAACAAGCGCCAGCAACCTAAGCGCCTTGATTGCTATAACATCCTTTTGCTAATCCTTTTCTTCTCTTCCTGCCGCTGCCTTTGGATGTACACGCGTTGGAATGTAACTCGAATCGCAGAACCTTGTGGATTCTATCCTCGATCTGCACACGTTCTGACGTGTTGAATTCCACCGCAGAAGACCGCGAAGACTTGCCTCGTATGGATCGCCGCGCAGCCCGCCGCGCGAATCGCCGCGTGCAACCCTGGACGCACCAAAAGTCCCGCACCCCCGAGAGTAATGCCGAGAGTGAACGTACGCACGGAGACACAGACGGCTCGCGGGTGGCGAGAGTGAATGCCGGCGCGGATAGCGGCCAACATCGGTCCAACGTAACGGCTTACCCTGCCTGGGGGTGATGCTGGTACTAGAACCATTTTTGCAATTTCTGCAGGGCATGTCCAACCTTGGTGGAGATCGAACTCGCGGCTTCTAGAGGTGCAGACATGACACTCCTCTCTTGACCACATGGCTATCCCTGTCTTAACCCAAGGGGAAATTCCACTTCTTAAAAATGCAACGCCAATCTCGCCAAAATACAACCTCCTCCGCTGCTCATGGCATTGGGAGGGACATCCAATACAGAACCGATGGTAGATGACAATGGGCCCAGGAGAGGGAAGAAACGCCAGGGAAGACAAGAAAATTCTACACCCTACCCCAGAATCCTTTTCCCTCACTAAAGCTTAGTCTCAGGTACTATAAGTGGCACTCACTTGAATTTCTCCTTCCTAAAGGCGCTTGCATAATTGAATCTTTTCTGCTGTGACGTTCAAACTATAAACAGGATGAAGCATTAGCCGTTGATCGATCCCTTTTGGCATGCGGCACGCGTTTTACTTCCATTTGTACATTTGTAATGGCGTTTGAATGCGGTGTGGCCTGTACAATGACTTTCGGGGACCAGGCGATGTTAAGTCAGTGTTTTTATCCTCTTGGTACCAATTAACCGACCCAGGAAGGATAGAGGACTTGGGGCCCGGGCTACGCACGACCCAGGAATTGATCCCCGGATCGCTCGCGTGGTAAGCGTGCCACTTTCCACTACACCACTTTCACCCCTCTTGGGACGTTAGTTGTCTGAAGCGACCTAATTTCATCACAAAAAATTGCAGGACAAAGACAAAGTGATGATGATGACCGCACTGGACGATAATGCTGCTCAGCCAAATGTGAATGCCACTCAAGTGGTAGAACCACCACCGCCTCCCGATTGGACGTATTCGAAGGACAAAGAGAAAGAGCATAAAGGAAAGGATAAGAAGAATACAGGCGTTATTGCCTGGATTATGGACGATGTCAGCTTTTCTCACAGAACACTATCTCGCCTTAGCCCACTCGATTTGAGAGGGTGCATAAAAATGTGAATTAATTTTTCGCGCATGTGATCGACATCGCTGGTAGTTTGATATGCTTTCACAAATGGAGCGGTAGAAAATGCTGAAGCAGCGTGGAACAAGCCAAAGTCACTCGTTAATGCTCGAATATTCCAGCTCGCTACGGCTTTCGAGGACGGTCAAGAAAAAGAAGAAAAGAAGAAAGAGAAAGTATGAATGGAACACGCATCTCTCACCCAACAGTCATCACTAGAATGAGAATGACTCAATAGGTCTGGGTTACGGGAGTGGTGTGAGTAAGGGAGGAAGTGATGCAGCTGCTCGCAGTGATGCGGCTATGGCTGCATCACGCGCGCGACATGTGTACGACAGACCACACCAAAGATGACATTGGGCCGCCGTTGCAAGATTTTCTTCTCACCGCGTCGTATTTGGATTGAAGAGAAAGGATAGAAGCGCGTTGACTGTGTAACTAATGTAAGAGGGTGCAGAGAAGCATGAGCAGCAGCATAAACAACGCAGTTGGTCACTGAGAGAAGAGGGGGTTATACAGAGCTCGAGAGACAGAAGAGACAGAAGGGAGCAGGACTTCCTATGATGAGCATGTGACACCTCCTCTTACATACTCAAGGGGCACAAATGCACAACAGCATTTAGCAGTTAGGTACTGTACTAATGTGAATGTAATTCAAAGGCGATGCGTGGACGGAAGAGGGCCTTACTTTGGAATGGTCGTCGGTGAAAGTTCATTGGGAGACGGTCTAGCCACACTAGTAAGTTCAGAGGGGTGTGGTCAGTCCGTCACCCAGCTGTCAACTTTCACCGATGCCAATACGACAATATAGTCCGCCTTCCAGCCATCGCATATATTGCCCTGACCAGGAAGGTCTTTCAGCGGGTGCCAAACTTTTTCAGAACGGTCTTTTGCATGATTGCGAGAAGCACAGAACCATGGTTAATTTATCCTAAGCGGTCCTTTCAATACCAATAAAGGATATCCCCGGTTCGGTTCCTCGTGGTGACAAACTTTTGCATTTCGAGTTGACGTGGTGACTGACGTTCCTAGTTGTAACTATGATATTCATAGTTTGCCAATTCCATTTTGCGCGAATTTCGCACCGCAAGGGATTGAACCGAGGACTCCCTTTTTTGGTATTCAAAGTTCCGCTTAGGATGAATTAACCATGATTCTGTGGTTCCTACATGTGCCCCTATATCATGCAAAAGACTGCTTTGAAAAGCTTGGTACCCCCTGGAAGACCTTCCTAGTGAGAGAGAAAAGGAACAATTTGAAGGTGGATCGGACCATATTACTTTTTTCAAAAGACTCAAATCGTGAAACGCGAAAGAAGGAAATCGCCAAGTAAAAGTAAAAATACCCCGACCAAGCTCAAAACAGTGCTCGTTCCTCAGAAATCTGCAGAGCAACATGGGAAATCGACAGGGAGGAAATTCTTGGATTGGTGGTATGCTGAAAAATACGACAACGTAAGCAAAGTTATGATAGTTCTTAATACTCAGAAGTGCAGGATGGTTGAATGAATAGGACAATGCTTGGATAGTTTGCTGGCAGTGAGCAGTGGAAAATTTTCGGAATAAATCAGAAGTTTTTAAGCCTCGGAGATGTGTAAGAAGCTCCATAAGTTATATGGTCCAAAGTTTATCTGAACCCTTACTGGGAATTTTTCCCCGCATCGATCCCAAGAAAACCGCCCAAAACCCGTCTCTGATGTTGCGACTACGCAGAGCGACTCAGTACTTCCTTTCTACTCTTCATAACATTTTCTGCTCTCATGGTTCAAGTAGACACCTCTAGAATTGCGAAGAGTGTAGGGTCGAGAACTGTGCACACTCGGAGGGTCAGGGCAACAACTTATTAGGAGGATCGCTTATGATGATGGAGCCAGCGCGAGTTGATCGCTATTAATCTCATGATCTGTCGTCAGCCCTTCCAGAAGATCTAAAGCGGCCCAAATATAGAGTTACTGAATCTATTCATGCTGATTTTCATGAAAGCAATCCGAATAGAATCGACTGATAAAATGCGAGAAGTTTCTGCGCGAGCTCAAGAATCTCTCTTACGATTTGGACGGACCAGATTGGTCCCCCGTCAACCGTCGGGACCTTCCCTGCGTAAGCTTTAGATCTTCCGCTATGGTCCCTTCCTCCTGTGACACCAATACATCCTGGAGGTGACGCGTATGCAACACAAAGAAGTTTTATATAGTAAAGGGATCGCCATAATCATGACATGACGGCGTACTTTCCGCCTCCCCTTCCCATCCTCACTTCCTTCCTCCACTGCCCTCTAGCTGCCACTGCAGCACCATGTGGAATGACCGGAACTGTGCTATGCAGGTGTTTATATAGCCTTAGGAGTATTATCACAACTATCCTGCTACAAAACATCGATATCTCAAGTCCTGTCAGCTACAATTTATTAGCGGTGATTACTCCATGAGCTTCCTTATCATTCACTCCATTTTGTGGACGGACAGACGGACATACATACTTACACACATACACATATCGGTGAGTTGGGGTGGGCGTGTCACCGGAAGTGACGTGCACTTGATAGAAACTACGTGGATAAGCAGATTCCAACCCACATCGCTTGCTATCAGCAAAGCATGCTGGCAACAGCTTATCCACGCACTTCTATCGAGTGCACGTCACTTCCGGTGACACACCAACCCCAACTTTCGGATATCGACTGTCCATGCATACATACATACAGTAGTGGCCAGAAATTTATGAACAAGCGGCTTTTTCATGAGTTCTCCTTCGATAGTCATTGGAACGTCCCCAAATTTGCAACAGTTATTAACTACGTGTTCAATGATGCACACAAAAACTTCAACCTTCAACTCAAATTTGGGTTTAGAAAATTTAGATTTTTTGAAATTAATGAAGGCAGGTGAAAGATCACTTGATCTGTTTATTTAAATAATGCATAACCCAACAGATACAGCACAAGTAAACAGTCAATAACATTAAGCAACTCTAGCACATTGCCCAGAAGTCTCTAAAGTATTAAATACATAAACTGGGTTTGAATGCGGAGTCAACTAATGAACTCACTCTCTATTGGGATCTCTCTCTGTGGTCCCGTCTTTTCGTGGCTCTTTGGTTGAATACGAATTTGTAGGTCCTCCCCTAGTGGTTCTGTAATATATGGCTCAAGAATCTGACCTGGCTGGTCTTTTAAAAGCACCCCATGCTGTCGAAACCACATCTGCATGTGAGAGGCCCGATGCTTTGAGTCGCTGCTCTGCCGACAGGCAAAGTCAGGTCGGGCAGCAGCCAAGCCTACAGGTACAAGACACCTTCCAAAACATGACAGCAAACATCTGCCTTCATCGCTACCTCAGTCGTGTAGCGTGGTCCCACTTTTTTCCAATAAAATTAATGGCTTTATATATGATTAAACTTCTAATTTGTAAAGTTGAAACTGTTTTTGTATTTGTTTTTCGATCTCAATATTTTTATGTGTGTTTTATTCAAAATTTATTAAGGGGGTGGGACTCAAAGAGTAGTTTAGTCTCCGTTTCGCACGTGCCCTTAGACGAACCCTGACGCAACCTTATCAAACCTGCGCCAAGTTCCACAATTGGCAGCTGATTCTTTGGATCAAAAATTTCCCTATAGTGGTGTATCCTTGCTGTCATGCATCAGTAATATGTTTTTGTCATTCCAGATGGCCTTAAAGACCTGTATCAACCTTCGTTTCAGGCTTAGTCGATCACATTCTACTCCCACCCACTTCACAGCGAGCGCTCTTCTTAGATTTCGAGAACTAAGGAATACGTAGTATAGACTTAGTTCCTAGAAGATGTTACGTATCCGTAGGCATGGCTGCCACACGACCTGGCTTTGTCTATCAGCAGAGCAGTGACTCAAAGCATCAGGCCTCTTACATGCAGATGTGGTTTCGACAGCATGGGGTGCTTTTGGAAGACCAGCCAGGTTATATTCTTGAGCCATATATTACAGAACCACTAGGGGAGGACCTACAAATTTGTATGTCAATGAAAGAGCCACGAAAAGACGGGACCACAGAGAGAGACCCCATTAGAGAGTGAGTTCATTAGCTGACCCCGCATTCTAATCTAGTTTATGTATTCAATACTTTAGAGAGTTCTGGGCAAAGTTCTAGACTTGCTTAATGTTAGCGACTGTTTACCTGACTGATCTGTTGGGTTATACATTATTGAAAACAAATAAAGGATCAAGTGATCTCTCACCTGCCTTCATTAATTTAAAAAAATCTAAAATTTTCTGAACCCTTATTTGAGCTGAAGGTTGAAATTTTCCATGTGGATGATAAAACACGTAGTTAATAACTGTTGCAAAATTGGAGACGTTCCAGTGACTTTCAAAAGAGAAAACATGAAAAAGCCATTTGTTCATAAATTTCTGGCCACTACTGTACATACATACAGGGGTAGCCAAAAAAAATGAGGCACTTCACTCCACATTCAAAACGGAATTATTTTCGCGTTGCGAGACCAAATCAAATGACCCCAATTGAATATTAAAGAGCACATTTTAATCTATCAGCATGCTACACAACAGCTTCTACACCTACGGCATTAGAACATTTTCCTACGGACGTGCGTGGTACGAGTTCAACGAGGTCGTTGAGATACCATAGACGATTACGACGTCTCTCAAACGCTAATCAAAAGCGGTTGTGCTCAGTCACAGCTAATGTCTCTAAGAAGCTCTTCAACAGTCAATCCATTGAAGAAATTACGTAGCAGCTTCAGGTTGGAGCGATTTCGGTAGGCCTCGGTGAGCTCGACGGTGACGGCAGATAACGTCATAATATGAAGACGGTGGGGGAAGTGAAGGAGGGTCTGCTTCTAATTACGGGGGGGAAGACCGAAGGACCGAGTGTCTCTTTTTTTTGGCCATTCCTGTACATACAGACACACATACAAGCCGACACACCAAGTTAGCGGATTATAAAATGGAAGAATAAGAAGTTTCTGCATCAAACTGCTCAGTGACCGTTGAAATTACAGGCAATCATTGACACAACCGAGAGTAAGTCTCCAAAACAGCGGTTGGTTTATAACAGGCCCTCCCCCGAAAGTGTGATAGTTTGGAACAGGGCAATCCACAGGTGGAGGGACATTGACGCTCATCGTCAGAAAATGTTGAAATATGTTGGAAATGTTAGCGAGCAAGATATCAGAAGACTACAGGTGAATGCTCTAAAGTTTGCGCGTCAGTAGACGTGAAACAACGTCGCCGCTGTTTGTCTGCGGCACATTGCCGATTCTGTCGTTGGACTTCGGAAGAGCCCTGTCAAAGCGAGATCTTAAAGCACTGAACACTATTTGTCCTAAATGATCAAACCCCTCAACTTTATTTTTGTGACTGACTCGTTAATCGTTCCACTCCTTGACTTTTACACTCAAATATATGACTTCCTACTTTTCAGCCATCTGTAGATAATGATCTTTTCAGACAAGGACCGCAATAGAGAGAAGGTCGGAGCCAACATCACCGAATGTGGAAGAAGAGGTGTGTAGTGAAAGTCGTAAAATTGATTTGAACGGTCTACTACTTCTTTCAGCAAACGCTTACGTGACTACTTGAACATCTCTTTATGATTCTGTCACGGAAGGCTAGAGCGCAGACGACTAGAGCACAGCTGATTGCTCCAAACACTGCTAGCGAGAAAATCAATGAAGCAAGGGAAGGGCAAGGGACCAGGGGATGTGAATTTATTTTTGGAACTTTTCTGAAGATGGGGAATTTTCGCGAAGCCCCATTTCCCACAACCCCACACCCCGAAGTTTAGGAATTAAACGGGGAGGGCAGGAGTCGTTGGTCTGAGGCCACGTCTCCACACAAACGGAGCAATTTCTGAGTGTTCCTGGTAGAATTCAGGGCGCTCATGTCGTTGGGGGAACATAAAGTGAGTGAGCCAATTTTTGTGTTTGTGACTAAGCCAATGAAAACTCGGTTTGCGAGGGAGATCGCGCTATCTCATCCTTATTCTTCGAGAGCACTCCTTTGGGCTCTCTTACACTGTATTACCTATATCACCTGTCGTCCCGTTGATCAACGATTTGCTCGAGCGGGCGCAACCAAGTTTTCCATTCGTTTCTGTCGCGTGCAAGAGTTGTCCAGTGCACCCTCCTCACTCGAGCTTTATTTAGAGCTTTCATGAAGAAGTCTGGCCATCGAGCCGGCGGTCGCCCAAGTGTCAGTTTGACGTACCGAGGGATCCAGTCGGTTACCGCTCTTGTCCAGCAGTCATCACAAAATCGCATGACGTGTCCGACTCACCTGATCTTCGATCCTTGGCGAAAACGGCAGCGTCCCTAATCTTTGATCGTTCACGTAGCTCGGAACTCAGAATTTCCCTCTACACTTGCGTGTATGAGGTAACTCCAAGTACCGTCCTCTGTCGCGGTGGATAACGCTGAACGCATGTTCGTCCTTCCCGCTCAAAGTCCAAGTCTCTAACCATAAGGCGTAGGCTAGGGCAGGAAGGAGTGGGAATCAAAGAGGTAGGCGCAAAACGTCCTTCGTCTTCTTCACCACTCCCTCGATGTTCTTGAACGCACCTCATGCCGCTCGTTTCCTCCTGCTCAGCTCTGGAGCTACGTCGTTCATCATATCGATTGACCCAAGTATATGTAGATGGAGCATTTGGTGATATTCATTCAGTTGAGCGTAATGAGGCATCAGGAACCATCTCATGGACATCATCTTTGCTAGGTCCAGCTGTAGACCGACCTTACCACAGGCGCAGTCAAAATCAGCCAGCACTCGCTCTGTTCGCTGATATTATATTATTATATTATATTATCGCGATATTATTATATTATCGCGTTATAAAAACAATATCGTCAATATCGTCAGCAAAATGGTAGTGTAGTTGCTTTCCCATTCCAACTGACGCATGACGTTCTCGAGAGCGGCGCCGCAGTTTGGGTGAAATAGTGCCGCCGTGTCGAACCTCCTCCTGAAGTCGATGATGACCTCCTTGTAGAATGGTGAGATTCTGGGCGTAAATTGCCTTAGAGATCATGAAGAATTCTCATGTACTGAATAGGGTCGCCCTGGTTCTAAAGGTTTCGATGGCCACTTCTGTCTTCAGAAAGCGGAAGGCCTTTTCCAAAAGATAACGTGAAACAAAGCGGCATCTTGCATTCTCGTGAAACTCCAGTGAGTTTCGTCACCGTGTGAACATGATCGATCGTGCTGAACAATCTTCGAAGTCCTGCTTGCTCGCATGGCTGTCCTTAATCCAGTATTCTTTCAATCTTGTTGGGATGACTCGAGTGAAGAGTTTGTAGATCACAGAGAGCAAGCAGATTGGGCGACAGTTGACCAATGTCGTCCAAGTCTCCTTTCTTGTACAGCAGCCAGTCCTGTTGATTCTCCCTGAGTGGGCACCTTGCATTCCGTCAGGTAATGCGTGAAGAGTCGAGCCAGAATTTTGATTATTGGCGGTGCATTCTTCAGATGTCCGGTTTGACCCTGTCGAGACCAAACCAAAGGATTCTTCACCGACTTGATGGCATGAAGAGGAACTGAAGGGACGACAAATCCATCCTGTCGCCACTGGTAAGTAGGCACATGGACATTGCTATCGAAGAGATCCGAGAAAAAGTCATAGATGACCTCCTCCATTGCCTTTCCTAATGCAGTAACTGTTCCATGCGGACGTCGGAGGCAGATCGTCTTGGTTTTGTAACTGGCGAAGCTTCGGCGAGCATTGCGGATGCTCCTTCCAGCCTCTGCTGCTTTAGCTAATACTGCTGATCTTCGCTCCTTGAAATCTTCCTTTATCGCCTCTCTGCGTAGCTTCGCAAGCTCGGACGTGAGTTGGTGATTGCCTGCAGCTCGTGCGGCTCCACCTGGCGTATCGCTCTAGAGATTCCGAAGGCAGGCATTCCTTGGTAACTTTTCTGCTCTTTGAGGCTCTCTCAACACGCATCGAGAAGTGGAATTCTTGGAGGAGAAGATGGTCTAATCCCGCATAGATTTGCGGAACTACAGCGACATTGCTCAGGCAAAAACTGCGGTTGAAGAAGATGTGGTCTATTTCGTTATGGAATTGCCCATTAGGTGCATTGCAAGTAGAAGCAAAGGTGAGAAGGCTTTGGAACTGCGAATTACCATGGATGGTGTTGCTCGACATGATGAACTGAGATAGTCTTCCACCCTACTCGTTCCATTCCGTTCCATGAGTACCGATGTGAAGTTCTTCAGCCGCTCTTCCTGGGCCAGTCTTTGCGTTGAAGTCGCCGACGACGATCTTGAAGAAGGTCTGATCTTCCGTGTAGAATTTCTCCAATTCCACCTAGAATGCTTCGTGTTCCTCCTCGTCGTAGCTGGATGTTGGTGCATAGGCGACGAAGAATGTCAAAGCAGGAGTTGAACCACATCTTCTCAATATCCAACGTCCGATTCGGATCGTCCGGCTTTCGTGCATCCGATTTTCATAGTATAGCCAAGTGCATGTTGACGAGGACACCAACACCGCCAACGCCTTTGCTGTCGCACGTTCCAAGGAGCAATTCTTCTCCATTATCGAAAACGGCGTGCAATGGGTGGTCCCACCTGCTTCGGTCATTCCGATGACGTTACACTTGATATTTCTGGCAGGTCTTCGATGTAAGCTTCGGATGCAAGCGTTCCTGCGTTGAAAGCAAAGATTGCCATCTTAGATCTTCTTCGTTTAGGCAGCCTATCCAGGCCTTGGATTCTAGCAGCCTCTCCCGAGCGGTACTACTAAATGCCGCCATATTGAGGGCTTCCCCAAGTTCAGAGGAATGAGGCCCATCCATATTAATGTTTGTGGCATGTTGACGCCAAGTCTGTTGTGGGAACTAGATAGACCTCCAGATAGTTAGCCACGCTATCTTGAAGCGGAACAAGAGTCTTTGTTTTTGGAGGCGGCCCCGAATCACCTCCCATGTACGTGCATCATCTATACATATAGACATCACTAACAAGCGTGAATCTAGCTCAAGAACAAGTTTATTTTCTTAGCGTGCCCCGACGCCAGTACGTAAAAAGAACACGTGGAGGTATACCGACCAAGTTGGTAAGTGTGTCATTTTGTTGGACGAAGGGAACGCGTGATTGTTTGTCAGGACCTCGTCGTGGCACATCTATACCACGGGAGAGAGGCATGAGCCCAATGTACACTGGTGTGCAAAACATAGATACGAAAGCAACTTTTGCCTAATACCATCACCGTATAATGAAATCTGAAGCATACATAGGAGAGACCGTTGTAGTACATGATCACTAACAAAAACACGCAGTGGGAAGGACAGAAAATCAGGCCTTTGTTTAACGAAAGTGAGTAAAGCTATTAACACATTCACGACGACGCCCCTTTTCCACTTTTCGGTCGCGTGGGACGAACGCGATTTTGTGGGCGCCGCCGCCTCGCCATATAACCGCAGATTTTGTTTTGCAAATAAACAAAACATGAAAGTAACAAAATAATTTCTGCAGTGTCCAATGCGTAAAGATTATCTCAACATACATATAACAGTAGGATTTTGATCAGAACGACAAATAGTGGTTACGAAAAGAGAGCATTTATTCACTTTTCTCGTGAAGCAATTTAAAAGCATTTTACAATCGATTACGAGGTTCGCCCACTTATCTGTCCATTCCTAGCGCCTAGCAAGCGATTATCAGCTGACAGCCCATATGGGCTGCCATCGTCCCAGGAGCGCATGTTGTTGGCAGTCCATATGGGCGGCCATCGGCGTGAATGTGTTAATGGGCGAAGCAACCTCAATGCATGAGTCGACATGGCTCTCAATAGGGTGTCAGAACACTACGAACTGCAGTTCACGCTCTGCTACGAGCTTATCATACTGGCAACAAGAGTGGTAATGATTTCTCGTGGAGTGTTTCATCCCTCAATGGCTGCATCGACAGTTGCTGAACATCTCTCAATATTGTGCTGTCCCGGAGCCTCATCAGAACTAAATGTTGTATAACACAGAGAGGCACTAAAAATTTATTAAAAAAGAATTCCAAAAGTTCACAAAATTCAAAAATTCTAAAAACCAGATTCAAAAGTTCCAAAAAACAAGAAACAGCTCGAACAGGAATTCCTTTGAAATCTTCCGCGACGTTTCGGTGTGTAACACCTTCTTCGAGCCTGAAACACATTGATTACAGTTGGTATAATTTGTGGTTTCCTGCACCTACATTCGATATCTCGAAGTGTGATTGGGCGTATCACCGGAAATGACGTGGCAGCCACCGTACTTGATAGATGTTGTGTGGATAGAATACTCTGCCAGATATCAGCAAAACGTGTTGAAAGCAGCTTATCCGCGCAACTTCTATCAAGTGAGGTCACTGCCACGTTATTTCCGGTGACACGCCCAATCAGACTTCGAGATATCGACTGTATATTGATACCCACATGTGTTTGCCACAACCAATTATAAAGCTACCCTAATTGGCTGTGGCAAACACATGTGGGTATCAATATAGGTAAAGGAAACCACAAAATATACCAACTGTAATCAATGTATTTCAGGCCGAAGAAGGTGTTATACACCGAAATATCGCGGAAGATTTCAGTGGAATTCTTCTTCAAACTATTTCTTGCTTTGGAACTTTGAATTTTTTTTTGCAATTCTTGAATTTTGTGAACTTTTGGAATTCTTTTAAAATAAAATTTTGGTGCCTTTTTGTGTTATACAATTTAGTTGCTGGACAGTTACTGGCGCTGCATGCGTGCTGCAATAGCTCTCCCAAATGAATCCCACGTGTGCTCGGTAGGATTTGAGTGGAAGAGGCCGGAAGGCTTAACCAATCGCCAAATGTCCTGTGTTCCGATCTCCATCCGGACTGCTCGGTACGCTCGCACACAATATTTTTGACAGGGTAGTGGAGCGTCGCTGCGAGTGTGGAGACCATTAGTCTCAAATGAGTAGTGCACGCGATCCACTGATTGCGAGCCCATCCCAATACTTCGGCACTTGGTAAATGTTCTCGCCGATTCGCGGGCTCCAAGGAACATCAGGTACTATTCATCGGGCAAACAGATCATCACTGTGCGGTCGCCATGCCGCTGTTTAACACTTTGGAGCCCATGCAGCCCATGGGCTGCAGTCTGTCAACCGTGTGGTACCCTACGACCCATATTTAAAAAAGTACTCAATTTTTCTTTGGTTTCTTCTTCCCATTTCATGCAACAAAATTTCGTCGAGGTCACTGAGTAGATTCTTGTTCTCAATTTGCTCAATAAGACCCATAAAAAATCCGCTGAAGTCCCAAGCGGCCGAGAAACGTGAAACATGCTGCGGGTCTTCTAACGTTGTTGACTGGGTTAGTGTCATGATAATCCTGGAGGAATGTGTATAGCCCTGCTGACTGTCAAGCTGATGGTGGATTCAAATTCATTGACGGTTGCAGAAACGTTATATGCGATCAACTTTGCTATTGGCTGTAATTGGATATGTGAGCCACAACGGCTCTTCATCGAACGCGTCGAGTTCAGGTTATCGCTCCAGTGCGCATCGGCCGCTGCCTGCGACAAAGCCAATTCTTTGATTTACACCATGTGACACTTATTCTTCTTCCTGATTTCCCGATTCTGTAGATGTTGTATGTGATGTAGTGTTGCTGTTTATGAAATGCGACTATTACATATTCAAACGGGTAATGTTCGACAGTGATCTGCACTTCCTTATTTTCGGTTCCTATAAACCCGTCGTATGCGTGAGATAGTGCAAATTTGACATGCAGAGGAAGCGGGTTCTGATGGTATATACGCACAACTGGTTGTGGCTATGACTGAGAGCAGCTTTGGTGCGAGTATGCTCGCACTTCACTCAAATCCATTTTGCATTTGTTGAAGTTTGGTTTCTATTCCAATCGTTCTTATTATGTTTTTGACATTCAATACATGATTTAATGTGGTTTTGTGGCGATCGGCGCAGTAGAGAAAGTCTGATTTACGCTTAAGAGAATGTCTGTTGAAACATCATTCTATACATTTCATGCAGGAAGTTGAGAGGGCAGTTAAATTAAAGAGGAAGAATCCGTAAAGCATTTTTGGTTACTTGTGTGTTGAATCAGTCGTATGGATACCGTGTGTAAACATCGCTGGAACCTTCTAGTACTCGTTCTGAATTACTCGATTGGATATGGTGATTCAACTGCTCCGACTTAACTTAAAGCCACATATGTTTCCTGAAAAACATTTTTTCCTAAAATCGACGTTCGTTGTATGACAACAAAAATTTGCAGAAGTGCATCCTCTAAGGGCCGAGATATTTAACCTGATTTATCTAAGACACGTTGCTGCGAAGAAGATTATGTTTTCTCTGAGCGAACCTGTGCCGAATACGGGACGCTCTCGACCATCTTGCAAGATTTTGTTAACGATTTCCTTTATTAATGATTATGGATTACGGTCCTCTTTGTTTTTACCTAAATGAACGGAGGGTGCGAACAGGCAAAGAATTCAATTCGAGCAGAAGTAAGCACGAGAACTTATATGGGTGCTTTATTAATTATGCGAATAGGTTTAGAGCGGCTTTCGAGAAATTAGCAGAATAAACACTCTTTTCAATTTGGCAAAGCTGGAACTTTGTTGCTGTAGCGTGTGCATTAAGAATAATTGGATATATCTACTAGATAAATTTCCATGTCGGTCTTCTTGGACTCTTGGGTATCTTGATATCGATGGTGGGTATTCTTTTTGATGCCCACAGTTTTATGGGGATTGAACCGTTATGGTCAAGCGTTGTAGTACAATACCGTCGTTCTTCAGGACTTGGAAACGAGGTATCAAAGTTCTAGCCTCACTAACTTTTCCGGGTTTAAGCGCCTTAATCTGGTCAGTTATGCTCGAACTCAACAACTAAACAACCGGAATGAGAATCATTCCAGTGAGCTAACAAACTGTGATCCGGACCAGTCTTACAGCGCCTTCTCGTTTAGGGACATGGATTACAGAATGAGTGACACCAGGCAATGAGTGCTAGTGGTACGATGTAGGTGTTCTCATAAATCCACAAAAAGGAAATGAAAGGCAAGAATCATTTTGTTTTATGGTACTGCATTCATTTCGGTTGTTCAGCATGGATTTTACCACGGAAGATTAGACGCCATTCTAATGATCTTTCTAGCCGAATGTCGTATTCATAAGCTAGATTTTGCATTTATGTCAAAATATCGCCTTGATGTAATTATCGGATGCTTGTCAAGCGCTAGTAACAATACATTCCTGCGCCTTTTTCTGCTATATGATTCTTTTTAATGCTAAACGCTCTCATAAGAGCACCTGCCGTACGTCTCACCAACATAAATTGTTCAGAGTTTAACATGTGAAGTTTGGTATGCTACCCCTCGGTTGTAGACACAATTCAGCTGCCTTCATATAGGCAAATCGACGCAGGTTTTTTTGTAGTGCTTTGACGCCTCGTAGGTCTAGTGCGATCAGCTCGTTTGATTATTATCTATGTTATTTATCAAGCTAACGTATTTGTAGACCGTCGTGCAAAGAGCCAGTTGCGTTATAGCGCGCTAATACTATATCAATATGAAGGCAATTGGACGATGTGCGTCATCTCCTACGCGACTCCAGGGGAATGCCCTTTGTAACCTTCGTGATTTCTCGGATTGGTATTGTGAACTGATTCTTTCGCGTATCATCCTAGCCGTTCGGTTTTTCTGCAATCTCGGAAGTTAGTTTACGTGAACTATCTCGATCTACGGTTGCCTGTACAAACTACTACGCTGTTTTGTACATGTTATCGAACATTAGCAGCGTTACAGCACTAGGCAGTGAGATTTGCTCATGACAGTAAGATGTGCTTCGAGTCTGACTTCTCGAGTCACTTCACACATGTAATCCGTTCAAACTTTATCTGAATCTGTGTTTAAGCAAAGGTAGCCCACCATTGCGTGGAGTTTATACTTGCTTTACGTGTTACTGTGTGTTGATTGGTTTAAGTGAATATTATCATTTCTAGTTGTGTGATAAATTACGCAGCATATATCAATATATCGACAGTATAATAATGGGCATGGTCGCTAATAGCCGGTTGATTATATCTTGAGACCATAAGCAGCTCGGCCTAATATGCGGAGACCCGTGTTCCAGAGATGAAGGCTCCATTTGCTAGACCCCGGTTTGTAGCTGGGAAAATGGTAATTGGGCCACATCGGACTTTGAAAATCGTTTGAACAGATTATAGAGTTAATTCTTGATCAGAGGGGTGGCGGTAGTGAGTGCACTAATTGTTCTCAATGCCGAGTGTGAGCGATCTCGCCCTATGCTCAATCTAGCATTTCAGAAGAGCGCTTGGAATGCTTCGCCGTTTTGTGTCAAGCAGTTGTATGTAAGGAGCGAAGTTACAATCATTAATGATCTCGCTGCGAGCAAGGCACAGTGTTTTACTCGAAATCTACAGGGGTATGGGCGATCAGAGGAAAGTCTGCCATGGCGGTGTAGCTGGGAAAGGTGGAGAGGCGTAAGCACTAGTTCGGGGGGGAGGGTTAGACAGCAGGAACTTTTAGGGTGAAAGACATGAAATTTTGTTCGGGGTTGGCTCCCAAATGCTGTTGGGAATATCCGAGTTGGTATTTTATGTAGTCCTTCGATTCGACGCGATGTCGTTCTGTCGATAGACTTGGTAGTAGGCTTGGATCGGCTTACTAGAACTCGTGGCAGAAGGGTATCCAACTCGAGGGTCTTGGGAATCAGGTTCTTCAGACTGTATCTGCGACTTTTCTGCACCGACGAATCTCACGGATGATCGTTATATCGATGCTGTAATTGTAGTGAGAGAAACGATGCTTTATCCGGTGGGGTCGACGGTGATAAGTAATGCGTTGTCGTTCAGGGGGGGGAAGCTCCGTGATTTCGGTTGTCTAGTGTACAGGGTTGAAACCACGAACTTCTCCTTTGGCGTCTGACGAGAAGAGCGGTATTTCAGTTGTTGCTGTATCGCGTTCCTATCTCAGGTTGGGGAATACCTTTCCCAGCGTGCGGGCGCGGTATTGTTTAGAGAACCTTCTGGTCTAGGGCTGGTTGAATTTCAAGACCCTTGGATGAAAGAATTCGTGGGTTCAAAAAAGGGAATCACAGGTTTTGAACGATTTCGTGGATGTCGGTGGGAAGTCGCCAGGATTAGCGGAAAGCGAATGGATCAAAAAGACGACTTGAAGTTGGATTACTCTACTTTCGTGCCCGGTGATTCTATAGTGCTGAGATCAGAATACAAGGTTCATCAGCTGGAGTCGACACTCGGTGAATGGCGAGCGGATTTACAAAATTGCGGGATACCTTCAGTCATCTTGCTGTGTGAGGAAGGACTCAGAGAGTACCGAAGACAGATATTTCATGTTGTTTTTGACTAATGTGGGTCATCATGCCGTATGTAATTCCCAGCTTACTATCGCTAGAGACTTTCTTGATTTCTTAACGCTTGTAATAGATCGATGATAAAGTCGTTGTGGCGAATCAGTTTGATGTAACGCGTTTATACGAAACGTGAACAATGGCGATAAGAATGGCAAGCGCTCTTGGAATGCTAAATGAGCATCCGGAGTGCGAGATTGTAAACGTTCGGAAATTGGAGCAAGTTGCATCTGAACCTGAGGAATGGCTAAAATAGTAACGATGCAAGGGGGAAGTGGGCAATACTTCTTCCGACAAACCGGGTGTGGTGCATGGAGGTCGAGACGTTGGGCGTACCGTTGTGTTAGACGTATCTGCTTGTTGATGGCGTGAAGGAAAGCGGGTGTAGACGCGATGCCCTTAGTGCTTATGTCGATATCTGGGGATGATGCGGGGCGATGAGTCGCAAAACTCGATAGATGATGATATATTCAGCTTGCTAAATCAAAGTCTCTTGTCTAGAAGTCTAAACGAAAACTGCCACCAAAAGGTTGGCTACCTTTTCTAAATTCTCTCT